>NJDD01004872.1:89603-112874 GCA_002245505.1 Calephelis nemesis | reverse complement strand
TGAAACTTATTGTAATAAAATTTTACGTGTAAAAAAATTGTTTTGTGAGTATATTTTTGTTCATTATCTCAAAATTTTAACACCTTGGTCTATGAGGTAGTAGAAGACATAGGCTACTTTTATCCCTTGATGATCTAACTAGGATCTAGGAAAGTGCTAAGGGAGAACTAATTATCTTTAAACTAGTAGTTTAGTAGTTTTAATTTCTACTACAACTTATACAGTATACCACCATATATTTTTAGATAAGACCGCCATTTGTTCATTTTTTGTAATATTTTTGTTCTGTATTTTATGTTTGTGTTTATATTGTACAATAAAGCATAAATAATAATAATAGTAATAATACTACTAGTTTTATAGCTTACTTGCTTCTCTACCAACTTTGTTTCATCCGTTCAGTTTGTATGGAAAAAAATTAAATGTCGTTTTTCCTAGTTTCCTCACAGTCAAAGCCCCATGTCCGTCTCCTGGTTTTAGCATCCTCCCTATCAATTTTCAGCTAAATCAGTTTAGCCGTTTTTGAATTATAAATGGTGTAACTAACACGGCTTTCTTTCATATGTAGACTAGCGATTCCGGCTAACTTCATTCCACCCATTCAATTTGTATAGTAAAAATTAAAACGTTTTTTTCCTAATTTCCTTGCAGTCGAATGGGATAAAAGATATCCTATGTCCGTCTCCTAGTTCCAAGCTGTCACCCTATCCATTATCAGCCAAATCTAATTGAAAAATATATTTAAAAATGTTATACAATAAAAATAAAAATAGCAATAAAATAAATGTATTACCTGTGCCGAATTTTTCAAATTTTTTTGTCGATAATTATTTGTCTAGTATCCGCACATTTCGGTTGATGAAGTTTCCAAAATCACATTGTATATGTATATGCATGTAACTAGCTGAATCTCGTTTACGTAACGAGATAAAAAGTAGCTTACATTTCTCTCCATTGTTTTATCTCTACACAACACACAAAAACTATATCATAGTATTGGGACTCCAAAGAAATCTTTCATTCTCCTCACAAAAAAAACAAACTTTTACAATTATTTAAAGACAATATATTAGGACGGATTTTATCAAAAACATTTTGTTGTCAGTATCATTTCGCACTGAAGAAATTATTAGCGACGCATAGAGCTGAAAATGTTCCATATATGTCATGAGCCGGCTATTAACTGTTATCCGATCAGTGAAATAATCGCTGTGTTGCCAATAAATTGCTACAAAAACCGGTAGTGCATGAAGCAGATCGATTCACTATAACTACGTGATTTAATTATACTTGTTTTACCTATCCTACTATTATAAATGGGAAAGTTTATTAAAATGGGTGGATGATTTTTACTCTTTCGTGCAAAAACTACTTGGTGGATGTTAATGGAACTAATTTATTTATCAGTACCAGCTGCCATGGCGAACTTCGTTGTATCCGTTCAGTTTGTAGAGCAAAAAATAAAGTTTCGTTTTTCGCAATTTTTAACACTGTAAAAAAAGGTGAGAGGTTTCAAGGGACAGCCGGATGGAACAAAGTAAAAAAAATAATCGTCGCGACATAACACTGTTCAATTTGAAATAGAAATGAATATATCTGACTTGCTTTCTATAAGAGAGAGAGAGAGAAACATACGCACGCCGCACCGCTTACAGCAAAAAGTGTCGTTACAACTTTTCGTGACATTTTTTTCCGTCTAGCCCCCTTTCACAACGCGCGATAAAGAACTTCGTCCCAAAAACCAAAATCTGTCTAATTGTTCGGAAGTGGTTCTATTAGGGACACATTCAGCCATTCGTTTTTTATGTTGCACTAACTGTTTCCGCAAAATTCGTTTCACCCATTCTGATTACATGAAAAAAAAATATTTTGTTTTTCCTAGTTTCCTCGCAGTCGAACTGGATAAAAAGTATCCTATGTTCGTCTCCTGGTTTTAAGCTACCTCCCCATTCATTTTCAGCCAAATCAGTAAAGCGTTCTTGAGTTATAAATAGTGTAACTAACACGACTTTCTTTTATATGTATGTATAAATATAACACATAAACTACAATTTACAAATTTCTTATACAAGTACCCTGAATGAAAGCCAGGGTTTCGTTCTGGTTGGTGTCATACCCTTGTATAAAAAGTGAGGTAGTTAAATTTATAAAAGTTCCACCACTGTCTCTGGATAGTATTTGGAGACTATTCGGCATGAATTATTTTCGTTTGATGTTCGCTGGCGTGGAACAGCTTTAACTCTAAGAGGCAGTTCGCTTAGTAAGATGCTGACTTTATTAGTCAGGAAAGCTTAATTATCACGTTGTCAAGTTGCACCCAAGCTTACCTCTTTGAATATTGAACGTGTTGAACTTTTCTAGTACTAATATTTTATTTTATTTATAACGCCTTATTATCGACGCCATGCTTCTTGAATGTGACATGTGTTCTCCCCGTGTTGGTCCGGGCTCCTTTGCAGAATAGGCCATCTGCCTTCCTGCCAGGCAAATCGTAAAAGGCAAGCATAGGTTTACCGTCACTAACACCGTGACATCTGAATAGGTGGTAGAGTTTCGCAGCGGCTCATCCGGATTGGTACCACCGCCTTACCTATTCTTGCCGCCATAACGTCATGAAGTGTTCCGGTTTGGAGGGTAAGGTAGTCGGTAAACTTACCATTGCTCGAAGCCTAACATCCCGGCCTCAGGTTGGTAACGCACCAATACCACCTTTGGTGTCTCTAGGCGGTGTGGATTTCTTACCATCAGGAAATCCGTCTGCTTGTTTGCCTTCCGATATCACAAAAAACAAAATGTAAGTAAGTTAAAGTATTAAGTAAGGTGTTTATTTAATTTCCTTTCTTACCTTATACAAACCGATGAGGCTTCCCAGACAATAGACAGCAAGTGCGGTGTATCTCAGCGGAGCCGGCGCACAGTACACCGTCGCCGTCACCATGGGGATAGCACCTGCAACAGATGAATTTACTTAAGTACAGATATGTAATAGAGTATAATAATTTATGTTAACCGCGTGTATAAGGCGAGCATAGGTTTAACTTTACTAACACCGTGACATTCTACTAGGTGGTAGAGTTTTGCTGCGACTCGCCCGGATTGGTACCACCGTCTTACCTATTCCTGCTGCCATAACTGCCATTACGTCAGTGCTTGCCGTTGACATGCTACGGTTTAGAGGATAAGGTAGCCGGTAACCTTACTTTTGCTTGATACGTAACAGCCTGCCCGCAGGTTGGCAACGCAATGTTACCACCTTTGGTGTGTCGTGGCGAAGTAAATTTCTTACCATCAGGAAATCAGTCTGCTCGTTTGCCTTCCAATGTCACAAAAAATCATATCACGAAATTTAAAACTTCAACCCTATTTTTCTGGTAAAGTAAAACATGCAGTGTTGGACAGAGTAGAGAATAAGAATATATAATTTATTTTGAAGATCAACTGTTATATTACAATCTAAGTTGGAGTTTGGAGAGCATTATACAGTTTTTGGTGATTATCAGCCTGATGCAACATAGGTCATACGAGTTTATGGCTGACTTATGAATAGCGCACACTGTTGACGGTGCGGAGCGTGTCGGGTCGGAGAACGTCGCATTGCAATTAGTAAAGCACATTTAAGTGGGCCGGGCCGCATCGCATCGGATTTTTGCTACTCAATACAAAAAAGTAGAGTAAAAGAGTCTCTCTCTCCAAAATCTTCAAGTATAGTAAGTGGCGCCTCTAGTGGTTGTCGTACAAAACTTTAGCATTAAAATATCATTAACATTTTATTTACATTATTAATGTCGAAATCCGTCGCGGAAAAATCCGTGACCCGGTATAATGTGCGTTTATCAATACAAAATGTACGAGAGTGATCCAGGCGGATTATTGCCCTGCGACGCATAACTATGCGCCATCCTTTTGTGAAATATATACTGGCTTGCACATTTTTTCAAATTGGTGCAACAAATGTAATATTCAAATAATGTTAACGGTAAACATATTTTTGCTTTTTGTCACCTTATAAACCTCTCTTAAAACAATTTCATTTAAAATAAAATGTGCTAATGTTCAAAATTTTCAATCACAGAAATATAATAAGTCGTAAACCTATCGTCATTAAATGAGAGTTTAATAAATTTATTCCAGTATTTATTTTAGTATTCGATATATTAGTATCGTTATCTAACACCCATAACCTAAGCATATATGTGCTTACTTTGGCGTTAGATTCAATTTACCTTGTAGAAGAAAAAAAATTCAAAAGTTATAAGTACCACTTTCTAGAAATGGAGTGCACATAAATAACTCAACGCATACGTCGATGTAGAAGAATCAAAACTGTAAATCACGACATCAATCCAATTGTATTAAAAACAGGAAACAGGCCTAAAACGAATTCGCGTTTTGATTGTTTTCTGATTGAGACAAATGGCCCATAAAACCCGAACGTAGTATTAATTGGTGGACGCTTTTTACTGCTGTTTGTTGTTCACTTTGACTTCACTAAAAGTACTTACACGTTTCCAAGACAAATTTTAGTTTTTGGCGCCATCGAGAGAAGAGATAGTCGAAGTTTTTGACAATGACTGAATTTCGCGTTTATATTAAGTGAAATTAGTCAATTTTGGTGGAAGTGTTAGTGGTTAGTGAAAGTGCACAAATGAAACAGTCATGAAGAAAGCGTATCATGTATTTCCCCGCTGTAGCCAAATTTCACTATATGAGCTTGAGTAATGAGCCCACCGATTTGTTCAAGACCCGACATGACTTTTATTGACTATTTGTGACGAATTTTGAATAATTGAAACCCAATTTTGGTAAATCGGTTAACTTGATGCGAATTTCTACTTGACTTATGGCAAAATGCTAACGCGAATGCCAAAAAGTAAAGAAAGAAAAGAACAAAAACTTTAGGAAATCTTTCAAGTTACTTTTTATAGATCATTGATGATTTTACAAATATGTCATTGTTTGTAGAGTGTAGTTAAGCACTTTGCTCGAAAGGGATCGATTACCTGTAGTATTCCTGTCGCGAAAATTAAAGTTTATGGCCTCGTCGTAATCCGTCTTTGATGGTAGGGTAGCCGCTAGTAAACGTGACCTAAGACCGGACCATGACAGCGATACACCAATCTATTGTCTCTTGTCCTCAAGCGACCTATTTGTTTGTTCGCTTTATAATTATTGCCATTAGAAACAGATTATAAATACCAGAGTTTAATCTCCAAATCTGTATTTGTTCATGCACAGGGTAATTATAATCGACTCTTAAACAGGAGAATGTGCTTAACGACTGTAAGTTTTTTAACTGTTTTTGTTTAGCGTCAGCGTAATTTTCGTAAAAAGGGGTCCAAACTTTTTGCTTCACGTATTGATATTATGATAGTCTGATACAGTTTTTGCAGTTTTAAATCGCTTAATTATTTATATTCATACGAATCAGTATTAATAAGAGTGCAAGGATGTGTTTTTATTTTTTCGTCTACCAAAATCAATAAACGTTTTATACTCCGAGTAATATAAAGTTTTTTAACTTTTGTTCAACTTTCATATTAGAAACAAAAGTTGTGCTTTTGTCAGATGGCGCGGCGTATTGAAAGTAACATGAATCAAGACATGTGCTTGTATTTCCTGATAATAAAGAGAAGCTTCGCATGCATTACTATATTTTCAGATGTCATTAAAAGATTACATGTCTTTAGAATTCATTTTTGTGATTTACGCAAATTGTCTCATTTTTAAAAATAGTTAAACAAAAATCTAGCTCCTCGTTTTTAAACTTTATGAATCTTATCAAGCTATCGTCTTCGAGAATAAATATATATAATTTAATATTTCCTGATAATGAAGAGTAGCTTCGCATGCATGTATGTATTAAATTTTTCGAAGTCATGTCTTACATGTCTTCATCATTCAGGTTTGTGATTAACGCAATTTTTTTTTATTTTTAAACATGGTTAAGCTTGTTCTCGTTTTTTTTAACTTTCTAAATGCTATCAAGCTATCATTTACGTGAATAAATATATATATATATAATTTAAGGCCAACAATATTGCTAAAAATCGACTCTGATTGTTGCATTACCACGTAGCGATTTGGTCATTCTTTTTTCGAAGTATATATAGCTAATGATTCCAAAATGGTCCCACATAAATCTTATCAATCACTCAAGTAGTTTTGAGTTAAAGGTTAATTAATGATGTTTTTGATATCGTTTAGAGCAGGGGTGGGCAAATTTTTTGACCGCGGGCCGGTAAGTTAAAAAAAATGAAGTGGCGGGCCAGTAAATTATAATTAATCTTGATTTGGACCGGTTTATTAAAACATTTAAAAATAGCAGCCAATATTACGATTATAAAACGTTGTATAAAGAAAACATAAGACATTTTTTTTTATTTTACAATCCTTTATTAAAATAAAATCTATATATGAAGTCTTAACCTATGAATTACGCAATATATATGTTTGAAGTATCGATTCAGTATTTTAATTGTTTAAATTTCAATAGTCTTTTAACAATTCGACCATAATTTTTTTAAGGAGGATCATATTTTTTTAAAAAAATCCCTCGGCGGGCCGGATTAAGACCTTTCAAGGGCCGGATCCGGCCCGCGGGCCGTAATTTGCCCACTCCTGGACAGTGGTTAGATGGACAAATAGTTTGCATTATTAAGATTAGCTATCTATGACGTCAGTGCCAAGTCAATTTAATACTTACTTATAATATAATTATTAGTTTAATTCTTGGCACTGACTTAAACCTATTTTTTTTAAATAATTTTTAGTGTATTGCTGTTACAATTTATAAGAATAAATAATTATAAAAAATAAATAATTTACAACAAGAATAAACACATGGATAAGTGAAAGTGGATAAAAAATTATCATAAAATAAAAACTAGTGAGCCTACTTGAATCAAATTTTTATGGGACCAATTCGAAGCTATTCCGCATTAAACAAAAAAGATTTACGTAAACCAGTTCAGAACTAGGAGAAATCGGTGTACATACATAAAAAAATATACCGGCTGAATTGAGAACCTCCTCGTTTGTTTGAACTCGGTTAAAAAGTACGGTACTACTGTTTAAATTATGCGCTTAGGCTTCACATTTTTTACACTTTACACTTTTATTTACAAATTGGCTGACCTAATCTAAATTTAAGCGAAATGATTAATATAAGTATATAGATATCTTTAAAATACATTCGGATTTCCAAAGCTTGACGAATATAGCCGAAGCGCATAATTTAAATAGTACTACTGTACCAGAGTTTACCTTTAAAAAGTGTGTTTACAACATTCATTTAATTAATTTTGTCCAAGAACAAAAAAAATATTGCGCATGGCAACCTGCGGCCTCGATGTGAGCTAGGTTGAAGATATACCTACCTAAATAAAAAAACTAGAGTGTGAAATGCAGCAAAAATATAAAACGATTTTACTCTCCCTCCGTCTTACGAATTTTCGATCAGGTCATGTGTCCTGACGCGAGTTTAACTCATCACAAAAAGTGCACAGCTAAAGAAGTTTTTTGTTAAAAAAATGTTAAGTATTATGTATTAGGGCGAGGCCCTATTGGTGCGTTGCATCGTCGCTACGGCTACATGTAAAAAAGTTATATTAAGTAGACACATATTTTCAAAATGTTAACAACTAGTTGTTGCCTACGGCTTTTTACCAGTAACCATTGGGCGGATCGGGATTAAAAGTGGCCTAACTGTTAAAAAAGATCACAATTTATCTGTGTTCAAAATTTCATACAAATCCGTTAAGCTATTCTAGCTTGACAGGGTTATAAACATCCATGTATACATACTCAGAATACTTATAGGATCAACAATACTAAACTATTAAAAATAGTAATAAAAATATTGCCTACGTGGATAAACAGAGCAGTTACAAAACAATAGACATATTTACAGTACTTTAGTTTCAGTATTTCGTATTAACAACAATAATGTAAGTTCCAATGTAAAGTCAACTGGCCGTAGCCGACTTCTGCAAATATGGCGGGCTTGTTGGTTTAGGGCTAGCTAAAAATAGACTGTAGGCAATTTGCTTGTTGGTTTTATGATTTACCCTTTCGAGTTAAATTGTAAATTAAGTATTTTCACGCCTGTAGCCAGGAAGAGGTTGATAGAGATACAACCAAAGTACCAACGAGCTACAGGTACTTAGTTATAATACAATCCCGGGCTACGTTGCTATTATTTAAAAAAATCGAGTTAACACCCTGGGAATCGATTTTGGGGACGTTTTATACTCAACACCGGACCACTAGACCATAGAGATGATAAGTTAAATTTAAATGGTTTTTTTATTAATTACTTCTAACTTCAGCATTTTTGGAAACCGATAGTAATGGCCTTGAAGCTATACCGGTACCAAAGGCGTTACCTGAATTGTTAGTCCGGTACCAGACTTAACACATGTACTATTGGTTTAGGGGTATTATAGCGGTACCGGTTCAATATTACTGGTACCAGAAAATATATTACGCAACATTTTTCTTTAATCGAATATATCTTTGTTCCTCTTAATATATAAATGATACATTTATCTAAATACGAAAATCGGCAACGACGCACTTTTTTAACTGGTGCCTTTTTTACATCGATAAATACCTGTAGTATTTATCGATGTAATTAGAGATATATGTTATAGATTTGCAAGGTATCGGTATCGGAACGGTATCAATATAGAGAGTACAAGTACCTATTTGGATGCGGTACCAAGTATCAAAATGGCAAGAACCGTTAAATATCGGTACCGAACCTGCACTTTTAGTATCGGTTCCAAGCCTTATAGAATAGAGTTTTTCTATTTGCTGTAGCTCTATATTAGAAATAATGTTCTAATAAACAAGGTGGGTACATTCCTGCAAATGTAGGTGGTTTATCTGATATGTGGAACACCCACGTTCCCACACCGATATTACGTTCCACGATATAAATAAAACTTGAAAGCGTTAATATTTTTTATTTTCAAATAAGTACTTATAAAATTCTTAATATGCTTTTGCTTGCGAGTATGCCTATGAATTATGCATCCTTGTGATTGTTTGGGTTTTCTTTGTAGAATAGATGACAAGCTTCTTATATTGGGTAAATTCGCAAGATTACTGATGGTAGAGTACTGTACAATTTCTTGGGTTGGGTCCGCTAAGTAAAATATGCCCACTGCCTTTTACCAGGCAACTCGTAAAAGGCGAGCATATGTAGGAAAGTAAGTAGGTATCTTCACGCCCATTTTCCGGTAGGGGTTGGCACAGGCACAACCAGGAAATCCACGACTAGCCGAAGACACTAAGTCCCACATTGTGATAGGTGGCAATCCCATCGCCAACCGGGTACATATTCAATCCCGAGCAACGTTTTTTTATTAGAAAGTTGGCAAACCCCAATTTTCTTTTAGTTAAGTCTGACAACTGAACCACTAGACCACAGAGGCGAGCATATGTTAAGTAGGTTATCAACAATACCACTGCTTATAAAGTGCTTTTGCAGCAATTTGCGTGGGTAGGACTCCCCAGACTTACCTATTACTGTCGCTAAATTTACTGTCATGTTCTGGTCCAGAGTGTAGAGTAGCCTTGCACAATTAGCCTAACATCCCAAACATAGGATACGAATCATCTATAACTTCTATGGTGCCTATAGGCCGTGGTTGTCTTTTAACATCAAGAGACCTATGTTTGTTCACGGATGGCTTACATTAAAAAAAACTTGCCGTGTAGAGATTCATACCTTATCATAGGTACCTCTTTCTGTTTTTAAACCTTAGGCATCTAATTTTGTTTCTGAAATGATAGTGTTGGAGGCTAGGTAGTAGTAGATAATATCGACACAGCGTGCCTGCCTTGATATTGAAACCATCTCAATCTCAATACCGTTCGAGTTGGCTAGTTGTGGACGTTTGCCCATTTTTACACCTTCTAACGTAACAAGCTTGTAAGTTTTTACATATTTTAGTGACGAACCGAAAGTTTCAGTTTCGGTTTCAGCCATAAAAAGACCGAAACTTTCGATCGCGCTGAAACTCCTATGTTCGTGAATTATTGTGGGTCGTTCAGAAAATCTTACTGGTACCCTTCTTGGTATTTATTTATTTTTTATAGTACCAGGTAGAGGTTGTTCTGTTTTTTTTAATGTGATTTTAGTCAAAAATCCCTTACCACTTAGGGGTATGAAATTGATGAAAATCAGTAAAGTCGTTTCGGAGGAGTACGGTAACTAACATTGTGGCATGAGAATTTTACAAGTATATTTATGATGTAATTACATTTTTAATAAAAATTGAAATAAATGTGTTACCTCTGTGCTTTGTTGATTATCTATATATTTCATTTAATACTACTTACCCCTGTAAGACTGTAGGTACTTTCAGTATCAATAGAAAGTAACAAGTTACGGTAAGTTTAGATTTTGGTATCGGCCGAAATTGAAAGCAGGGCTGAAAATTCGGTTTTGGTTTCGGTTCCTTCTGAAAAATTAGTTTTGATCGGACAATAATATTTTTTTCATTACTTCGCTTCGAAATATTTAATTCTAAATGTCGCGCTGAAAATGAATATCACAAAAGCTAGTCGAATGTATTTTTACACGTCTATTGAAACTCAGAATAGTCGACCCTCAACTATTGTTATCGGAACAATGTCAAAGCCAATTACGTCAGAGTCTGGATTTCGAATTGAGTATAGAATCGAGTTGAATTTAATCCGTTTATCGTTTCTTTTGTGTACTAACGGAAGTCAGTTCTGAAAGTCAAGGCTTATCCAGTTGCAATTTGAAATAAAGATGATTATCCACTTTTTAATAAAACTTGGACGTACCGCTATAGAAATTTGCTGTACTCTTAAATACGAAGTACGAACTACCTGACAGTGAAAATATTTCCTTATCCTTAGGGGCCAGATCTAGAAAATTAGATAATGTTCACGCGTTTAGCCAATGAAGTAGTTTTATTAGGTAATTACCTCGTATGTTGGGTAAAAGAAAGATATGTTCTTGAAGTTGAATTTGACGAAAAAAAATAAGCTTTAGGGTCCGGTCCATGTATGCTAAAAAGGGTAAAATACAGCAATATAGCGTTTTTTTCATACAAAACAATCATGGATCTTGGTGACAAAAATACACAAGATAATATTAATATGCTTTAAAAGACTTGTTTCCAAAACACGATTCATTTCACTTTACTCGATAGAAAACAAAAAGATAACCCCTTTTTTGAAAGCAAAAACCAACTGTCTACACCATTTATGAAAATATTGACACCAGATTTAACATAAACATAGATAAGTACTATACAAAGATAATCGTTTCAGTTTTTATATTTTTTTCAAATTACTTTTACAGTGTCAAAAATAGTGATTTGTCGCTTAAGACTTTTAATTTAGAGCGCACTTATTTCATAGTAATCATGGAACGGGGGAGTGCAGCGTGTGGCTTTTCTGGCTGACTAAGTGTACGGCCTCAAGCTCAAAAGCCACTCTATAGGATTTTGATTATATCTAAATGGGATGGTTTGAAATGCAAAAGATTGGTAAGTACTTGGCTCATCCCGCAAAACTTTGAATTAAAATTTGAATTAAGAATACACTTGAAAAAAAGCATAATATCACATTGAAAAACTTCTTGTAGGTTGAAAAAATATTTATTTAAGTAATCAAACCTAATTAGTTTTTGTGTAAATAGGTACTTACAGCGAGTAACAGCTAGTCTATTGTGTATGTATGTTTGTAAACATATACTAAAAACATCTGCACTATATCGACGAAATTTTCAGGAAATGTTCAGATTGGCCTAGGAAGTGATCTAGTCAAATTTTGTTTATTATATTATTAGTACACTATGCATTATTATAAAGGTACCATGTATTATGCACTTCCAATGATTATACCAAATTACAAATAGATACAAATACATGTTCACAAGTATTGTTGGTAAAATTAAGTAAGATTTTTTTACTAAACTAAATTATTATGATACCTACTAAGAAACTGAATGAATTAAACTGACATCAGTATATGGGGCGCTGGAAATAGGCAGACGTTATATCAAAAGCATGAAGGTCCATTGGTCGCTAAAAATATTGCAGGATATTTCTAAGGACTAATTTTAATCTAGTTGCTATACTTGTTATCGTCGATGCTTGGTGAAATTCCATTCTTGAAACAATTTATCCCTAAACACTTGTACCTTCACAACATATTTTTATTTTTTATTTTGTGATGCTTGTATAGCGAAACAGGTTGGTTACACTTTAAAAATAAAAATATATTGTGGAAAGTGCAAGTGTTTATGAATAAATTATTTCAAGTTTAATCAGTAGTAAAATTTCCAAGTTACCAATGTTTAGCATTGGTTTACAAGCACGACAACTACATAAAATCGGAGCGACAAAATTTGGTCAAGCAGTGTTACGATAGCTGCAGTTTTATGTAATAGCGTTATGGTACGAACAAACGTTGCTGCGATACGGCCCGTACCGCTCATCCAAATGTGCGATATCCTTTAATTGCGTCCGACTAGGTTGTATGATTTTGGTTGTCGTATACTTGTCGTACGTGTGAATCAAGCCTAAAAGTTTATAACACTTACTAGGACAATAACATCCCACAACGGCGTGAAGTAGCAGTTTAATTTGCCGAATTACACACTTCATTTTAGTTAATGTGTTAATTAACGAACTTTTCAAGTTAATGGTCTGGAATGGTCTGAATTCCGGGTCGGACAACAAAAAAAAAATTGGTATTTCCGATTTTCTAATTAAAAAAAATTTGCTCGGGATCGGATATGTTCCCGGTTGGCGACAGGCTTGCCACCTATCATATTGTGGGACTTAGTGTTCGGCTAGTCGTGGGTAGTGCCTCTGCCGACCACTTCGGGGATGTCGGCGTGAAGATACTTTTTTTTAAACTTAAAGCTTAAGGCTGTTGTTAGAGTTTCTGAGTTTGTCAATTGCAAAGAAACAAAAGAACAAATTATTTTTTATAAAAAAATATACCTTACTAACTATTTGCACGCGCTTTAGTCAGCGTAGAATATTTCTGATTTTTCACCAACTTTCATCCCTTATTATAGTCCGTTGCAGGTTGATTTTTGAAATAAATATAGCTTGAGTTTAAACCCGGATCTATAGCTTTATGAACATTTCATCAAAATCGGCGATTTAGCCGTGAAAGAGTAAAAAGAGGAAAACCGACAGACAGCCAGACTTTTGCATTTATAATATTATTATGGATAAGGGTAACAGAGTCTGATACTTTTTCTGCCTATATCTTTCTTGGATTAGATTAAGAGTGGAGAAGGAAATACTTATACTTATCTTATACTTTTCTTTATACGTAGGTATACTCCAAAAAAGATTTAGACTTTAGTTTATTCCTTTAAAGAGCTATGTTAAGAAATCTAATTTCAGTGCTAGTGTTAAAGTTTTACCTATTTATTAAGTACAAAGTTAACTGCTAATGTTTAAAGTTTATGACAGTAACGTCAGGAACAATAGCATCCCACAGCGCTGGAGCGTGAAGGCTTTAGCTCTCTGAATTACTCACTACATTTCAGCTAATCTGTTAATTAACGAGCGTTAAAAGTTTAACGGCCTGGCTGAAACTAATGCCCGAAATTGAGATTTAACGTGAGAAATGTATTAAAGGGTTTTTTTGTGATAATGGAAGGCAAACAAAACGGATTTCCGGTAAGAAATTCACGCCGCCTAGAGACACGAAAGATGGTAAAGGTACGTTGCTAACCTGAGGCTGGGATGTTAGTAAGTAAGTTTACCGTCTACCTTACCCTCCAAACCGGAACACGTCATGACGTTATGAGGCAGGAATGGGTAAGGCGGTGGTACAAATCCGGGCGAGTCGCTGCGAAACTCTACCAATATTAATAATGATACTACTTACATATTATATACTGATGATAGGGACAGAGCAAGCGACTTTGTTTTATACTATGTAGTGATATATACATACATACATATCTTCACGCCAAGTCTCTTACGGGGTTGACAGAGAGTATCAAGTGCCAAACGATCCTGACAAACCTGTCTGGCTTCCTTCACATTCATAATCCTTTTCATAAAAATATATCTTTTATAATGAAATCTTTGTATTCTTTTTAATAGTGGTCGCCCATTGGTCGAAATTCGACCATAATAAATTTTAATATCTTGTTGATAAGAACGCCATCTTCATTTCTCAAGACCAACTACTTTGTTTCCAAACTTTTTAGTGCGCCATCTGTGATCTTTTATCGTTATCATCAATATATTTGTTTGTGTGTGTCAAATGCATGGTAGTTTAGGTAATGTTTTATTTATTGATTTAATGTACTTTATAAGCATTATTATTGAAAAATATTAGCGTTTTGCACTTCTCCTACACATAAACTATAAATGTGTCAAATTTTATGCTCCTCCGTCCGCGCAGTTTTCGTAAAAAGGGGTCCAAAGTTTTGTCATCACGTATTAATAGGTATATAGATTAAACTAACATTTACTTAATTGGAATGGCAGATGAAAAATTGTCAAATAAGATATAAAATCCCCAAGGTAATATAGGCTAGGGTTAAGTGTTCAATCCCCAGGTCGAGTAACAACAAAAATAGAAAATGTGCATTTTCAATTTAAAAAAAAAGCAATGTTACTCGGGATTGGATGTGTGCCCGGTTGGCAATACGCCACTTATCACTTAGTGGGACTTAGTGTCGCCGGCTAGTCATGGGTGTGCTGGTTATGCCTCTGCCGATCACTTCGGGAATATCGGAGTGAAGATACTTTTTTTAAACTAACTTTGGCTATCGTTGTGCTGGTTGTGCTCCTGACTAACTCTTTGGGGATGTGGGTGTGAAGATACTTTTTTTTGAAAAAGATAATTAAGGACAATATGTTGTTGACTCCATTCAAGTACCGTCGATATCATCAGATTTTAGTGAATATTAGTTGCATCAAAATTTCAATTAGTAGGTTACATGATTCTGGAATTGGACCATTACTTAAAAGCCGTGAAGAGTAACTAAAAAGTATACCCTATGTAGTAAAATAGATAAGGACATTAGCAAAACTATTAAACACCGTCGCCTCTGTGGTATAGCGGTCCGGCGTCGGACTTGACTTCTAGAGGTCCCAGGATCCGGAGATGGGTAAAATTTTTTTAAAACGTATCTATTTAATTTTCTAAAAAAAATAGCGTTGGTCGGTATTGGATTTCCCGGTTGGCGATATGCTTGTCACCTAGCACGTTGTGGGACTTAGTAGCTTCAGCCTCTGCCTCTGCCTAACAATTGTGAAGATACTGAAGATATTAATTAAACACGGTACAGCCTTAGGTTTTAGGGCCGTTTACCGTGGTACCGCAAAAAGCTACACGCACCTAATGACACTAACCTTCAAGTAGCGCCCGATCATTACCGGGCGATGGGGTTATCACACCCTGACGCCAAAATATCGGTTATTGTACAAACCTTTATCCAAATGAGGTGACAAGAAAAAATAGGAAATTGTATCGTAGAGATGCCATTATCTGATGATGCTTTTACGTTGATTAGGAAAAGGGCAGTCGGCTCGCTGTAAACATAACCTCGGCCTTACTTTGTATGATTGAAATACCCATCTTTGTTTATACAGTACATCTACACATCCTATTAATATTATAAATGCGAAAGTTTGTATGTATGGATGTATGGATGTTTGTTACTCTTTCACGCAAAAACTACAAAGCCGATTACGATGAAATTTGGTATGTAGGTAGCTGAAGACCCAGAATAACATATAGGCTACTTTTTATCCCGGAGTTCCCGCGGAATTGGGACTTACACGGGTGAAACTGCGGAGCGCAGCTAGTATAATATAACAGGTAGAAGAAAGAATATTGTACGAGTACATTGATTCTCCCCGTGTTGATCAGGACTTCTTTGCAGAATAGATCATCTGTCATCCTACCAGGCAGCTCGTAAAAGGCGAGCGTAGGCTTACCGTCACTAGCACCGTGACATATGACTAGGTGGTAGAGTTTCGCAGCGACTCACCCGGATTGGTGCCACCGCCTTACCTAATCCTGACGCCATAATGTCATGACGTGTTCCGGTTCGGAGGGCAAGGTTGCCGGTAAACTTACTTTTGCTCGAGGTCTAATATACTGGCCTCAGGTTGGCAACGCATCATTACCACCTTTGGTGTCTCTAGGCAGCGAGAATTTCTTACCATCAGGATTTCCGTCTGCTTGTTTGCCTTCCAATATCATACAAAAATTCAATATAAGTAATTTCACAAATTCCATATTTTCCTGCATTTGGAATTCATAAAACTTTTTAAAGAAAGATACATTTGTTAAGTCTGAATCGCATTTAAAACAACGCCTAAAATCGTATAGAGATATTTATTTTTATTTCCCCGGTTCGGACAACTAAAAAAAAAATAAAAAGTGGGATTGGATACGTGCTCGGTTGGAGATAGATTTGCCAACTATCACATTATGGGACTTAGTCTTCGGCTAATCGTAGGTGCCATGGTTATGCCTCTGCCTGACTCTTCGGGGATATGGGCATGAAGATACTTTTTTTTTATAGAATTAAAAACTTTTATTTCTTTTGTATTCATGTGAATATTAAACACCTAATAGCAAACAAGAGAATCACCATTTTTCGTAAAGAAATCCAAAAATACATTATTAGCGTGTCGGTATACCACACCCAGAAAGCTGTCCTAAATGTTGAAGCTCTATTCTTTTATGCTATATTGATCAAGGTGTGCTTTTTGAGTACAATGCAATAAAGCGATGGGCGCAGCTAGTACGACCTTGACATTACAAGCAAAACCGCCCTTCAACCTATTGTTGGCTAATGTGAACGTGCAGGGTCATTTGGTAAGATGGTTCAAGATATGCAGCGATTATATACAAACTTTACATTCAAGGAAAGCTGACTCGCGTTTTTAGAATCAGATAACATTTGATAAAGAACATTTATAGTAGTTATATAATTAAGTAATATAAAGTATCTTCACGCCCGTATCCCTAAAGAGGTGTAGGGTTGCATAGGGAACCCACGACCAGCACATCATCTAGCTATTTCGCCGCTACAGGCAAAACAATATTTGTCGTCTTTTACTCATTTCATAGATGGTGTAATTTTAACCTATAAAAAGAGATTTTTTGCCGATATTAACGAAACAAAATAAGTTTTGTTTTGAGATGTTTATTCAAAAACAAATTGGAAAATAATTAATTTTGCTGTCCCGAGCAACTACCCGGTTTGCCCCTAGATCGGGCGCTGCCCACGACTAGCTGAAGGAATTCCCACAAAGCAATAGGTGGTAAACCTATTTTCAACCAGAAACATTAACTATTACATGGATGTTTAATACATTTATTTCAGTATTTATTTAAGCAATCTATATATTAGTATTGTGATACAATACCCATAATACCAGGCACATAAATAAATATCCCTGGACAAGTTACACAAATTGAATCTAACGCCAAAGTAACCAAATTTTATGATTGTGCTATGGATATTAGTTAAAGATTCTAATATATAGAAATACTTGAATAGATACCAGAATAAATTTAACTAGCGTCCCGCTCCGGCTTTGCACGGTTATCAAATATAAATATAAACCTTTCTCTTCAATTATAGTAGTTTTAAAGATTTAAGCATACAAAGGGACAGAGAAAGCGACTTTGTTTTATACTATGTAGTGATAAACACCCAGCCCCAGAAATGCAGACATCTAAATGTTCGTCACACAAATGTCTGCCCCCGTCGGGAATGGAACTCGAGCCTCGCTGTTAGTCGATGTAGTTAGGCGTGTACGCTAGCCACTCGACCAACGAGGCGGTCGACCATAATTTGCTAATTTGAGTCAGTTATCCAAAGAGATTTATTTTAATCTATTAAGTATACATTAAAATCGCTTTATTTGTCTCGTTTGGTTTTCTGTTAGGCTTTTGACTTCAGCGAGTGTAACGCAAATAGGATTTCAATGCAATTGTCTTTCTGGTAACCAAATAATACATTAATAAAGCTCCTCAAAATTATATCGTAGTAAGACATGTCCTAAAAAACTTAATCGTATTAAAACTGTAAAAGATAGCTAATAATTCTAAGATCTACATAAATCTTATCAACTGAGGTTTTCATAATTTTCATGAAATCAATATAATTAAAAAGTGATTAATGCAAACCAAAAGCTACTTTGAACAACCTTAACGCAACATAACCGTCAATTATATTCGTTTCTTATTGAAGGGCCATATACGCTAAAATACGTCAGCAGTATATTGTTTTTTCATACAAAGCAATCATGGATCTTGGTGACAAAAATACACAAGATTAACATGAATAAGCTTTATAAGACTACTGTTTCCAAAACACGATTCATTTCACTTTGCTCGATAGAAAAAAATCAAAAAGTTAAAACTTTTTTTCAAAGCAAAACCCAACTATCTACTTCAATTATGAAAATATTGACACTAGATTTAACATAAACATAGATAAGTACTATACCTAAAAGGTTAGTGTTTCAGTTTTTATACTTTTTTCAAATTACTTTTATAGTGTCAAAAATAGTGATTTGTCGCTTAAGACGTTTACTTTAGAGCGCACTATTTCATAGTAATCATGGAACGGGGGAGTGCGGTGATTGGCTCTTCTGGCTGTCTAAGTATGAGGCCTTAACCGAGTAATCGTCTAACAAACGAAAAAAGAAAAAAAAAAGATGTGTGTGTGCGCGATTCACACACGATCGAAGTGAAACTTCAGTAAATCGACAAAAGAATGATATGAATATATATTTGTGTCTCTTACCTGCAATAGAATGAGATAATCATATATTTGTGCCTCTTACCTGTCGTTTTTCCGTTGCACGCATTTTGAAGTGACAACGATTCTAAAGAAGTTTCATTTCAAAAACGTATATGTATTTTTTTTTCGGAGTCGGTTGCTATCAAAACGAATTTAATATACTTTTTCCTCATGTAGATTTTTATTGAAACGATTCATAATAAATATAACATCTAATATGTAAATAAATACCATTAAAAAGATGAAGCTACATTGTCCCTCAATCAATAGAATAATAATGTGTCTAGCTCAAAGTAAGAGAATCACGTAGGTACTTGTGATATGCTATAATATATGTTAGTCAACAATTCTAATACAGTAGTACCTACTATTTAAAGTATGCGCTTTGGTTAATTCGTCAAGCTTCTGAAATTTGAATCTATTTTAAAGATATCTAAACAGAGTTGTTATTACATAATTAATCATTTCACTTAAATTTAGATTAGGTCAGCCAATTTATAAATAAAAGTTGGTCCGGGCTCCTTTTACAGAACAGACTATCTGCCTTCCTGCCAGGCAGCTCGTAGAAGGCGAGCAAAGGCTTACTGTCACTAACACCGTGACATCTGACTAAGTGGTAGAGTTTCGCAGCAACTCACCCGGATTGGGGTACCAAATTGGGGGCGGTGGTAACCGCCTTACCTATTCCTGCCGCCATAATATCATGACGTGTTCCGATTTAGAGGGTAAGATAGCCGGTAAACTTACTTTTGCAACTCAAGTTGGCAACGCACCATTATCACCTTTGATGTCTCTAGGTGGCGTGAATTTCTTACCATCAGGAAAGCCGTCTGCTTGTTTGCCTTCCAATATCATAAAAAAATAGACTAAAAAGAGTAAAAAATGTAAAACGAAGCGCATAATTTAAATAGTAGTACTGAACATAAAAATACTTATAAATATATACATACATGAGTTGAATGAACACCCAAACCCAGTGATACGGACATCTATATTCATCACACTTATGCCTACCCTGTCGGAACTTGAACCCAAGCCTTGTTGATTGATGACGTTAGGTGTATAAACTAACTTCTGAACTAAAGACGGGGTAAGATAAAATATTCTTGAAAAAGGTTAAAATTAAAAAAAAATCAAGACATCGCAGATTTTAATGCGAAACGTGTTCTAGTTTATGTTAGAGATCAGCGAACCTCAGCACGGCTATCTTGCTAGTACGAGACAATCTATAGATACCTTAGATGTTACAGGTACGTTGCTGTCCCGAGGCCAGGGTGGAAGCCAGACTTCGAAGATCTAATTGTAAACGTGTTCCTTTTCAGAGATCAACGAACTAGAGCACGTCTCTATTGATAGTCGAGACAACCTATAGATACCATTGATTTTACAGGTGCGTTGCTGCCCTTAGGCCGGGCTAGGAAGCAATTTCACCGGCTACCTTACCCTCGTTATAAAGTATGTTCACGCCCATATCCCCAAAGAGCAAGGCAGAGGCACAACCAGGGCACCTACAACAAGCCGAAGACACTAAGTCCCACAATGTGATGTGCCCACAACCGGGCACATATACAATCCCGAGCAACGTTTTTTCTTAGAAAATTGGAAAAACCCAATTTTCTTTTTTTGCCCGACCCGGGATTCGAACCCGGGACCTCATGCAGTCAAGTGCAACAACTGGTATAGTACCACAAAGGCGACAATATTTATTTCATAATTTTGCTTATCTGCAAAACCCATCACTAAAGCTTTACCAAATTTATAAGTCCACCCTGGGAATATAACCTTTCAGAAAACAATACAGATCAGACACGGTTCATAAATTCCGAAGATATCTTATGATGTCTATAAAATAAAAAATGTGGATCGAGATTCTCGAGCCTTTTCCATTAAAGATGCTATTATCTATCATTCTATCAGGTTGGAAGAAAAGTGTTATGTATTTCATATTTTCCATCGTTGGCGCTTGGTAAAACTTCCAAATATTCATATTTTTAAACAAAGAAACACTTTATGATATAACAATATAATATAAACAATATTCTTGATTTAAAAATCATAAATATTGTTTAATATGATGATGCTGTATAAGCGAAACTGGTAGGCTATTTACAAAGTAATAAATTATAAGTGAAACGTAAAACAGTACAAGTGTTTCTTTGTTTAAAATATGAAAAGTGTTATGTTTTTAGGCTGTACTGTGTATCTATAGTTGAAAGAAGTTAAAGAATTTAATTTACAAAAAGTTTATTTAGAAATTACTATATACTTACATATGTTCACGCCAAGTCACTTACATGGTGGGCTCAGAGTATCAAGTGTATCAAATCTCACGATCCTTGCAGACCAGTCTGACTTCTTTCACATTCATCACAATTTTACATACAAACATATTGATAGCGTAGACAACACCCTTCGTAAAAAACCGGACGATTTGATCTTGGAAAGTCAGCCGAAGTATCCAAGAGTACCTTACATCCTATGACGCTATGATGATCGTATTAGAGGGGCATGCTTTTTCTTATTTTAATATCAATACTTTCTTTCAATCCCACTCTTTCTCAGATCCCATTCTTACAAATGTTGTTACAGTGAGCGTTACACCCCAAATTTTCCGTAGCGCTTTCATTTTGACCACATTTATTCTACTCTCATGCTTTTTCTGACACTTCTAACTATAGTTTCTATAACAACTTTGAAATAAGCACAGAATTATGCAAAGCGAGTTTAACACCTTGACTCAAAACCCCGTTGTAAGAAAAGGCTTCCTCTGTGCTCCATTCATACTGTTTACTGCACACACTCTCTAAAAAACAGTTGTCGAACATCTACCCTCCATCTTTTTTTCTAACTAGGTTAAAATCAATTATTGCTACGTATTGTACACAGATTACGCGTATGTTATGTTATATTCTATTTAATTTTTACGCTAAAACTGCTGAATAAATGTATATGTATTAATGGATCAATACCAAGGTGTATTAGTAGATTAGCAAGGGTCAACATTAAATATATCTTTTACTCCGAGAAAAGATTTCCGTTCCCATAGATAACCACGAAAAATTACTTCAGTGTGTATAAAATCGCGGATGACAGTCAGTTTTACATAAAGAATATGGTAAATTTAAAGTTGCCAACATAGAACAGAAGAAAAAACCGAAACCGAAACCGAAACCGAAAATTCATCGCCATCCGGCAAATAACAATGTTGAGGTTAGCGCACATTTTGACATGCCGCGGTAGGGCCCAAAGTAGCGAAATAAGCGCTTCTATACATTTTGTATAGAGTAACACACAGTTTTTTCCCCGTGTTGGTCAAGGCTCCTTTACAGAACAGACCATCTGCCTTCCTGCCGGGCAGCTCGTAAAAGGCGAACACAGGCTTACCACCACAAACATCGTATGTGTAGCAGAAGTGCAGAACGCTAATATTTTTCAATAATAGTGCTTATAAAGGACATTAAATCATTAAATAAAACATTGCCCACACTACCATGCATTTGACACACACAAACAAATATATTGATGATAACGATAAAAGATCACAGATGGTGCACTACAAAGTTTGTAAACGAAGTAGTTGGTCTCGAGAAATGAAGATGGCGTTCTTATCAACAAGATATTAAAATTTATTATGGTCGAATTTCGACCAATGGGCGACCACTATTAAAAAGAATACAAAGATTTCATTATAAAAGATATATTTTTATGAAAAGGATTATGAATGTGAAGGAAGCCAGACAGGTTTGTCAGGATCGTTTGGCACTTGATAACTTTTTTTTTTTTAAAAAACCGCATCAAAATCCGTTGCGTAGTTTGAAAGATTTAAGCATACAAAGGTACATAGGGACAGAGAACGCGACTTTTTTTATACTATTTAGTGATATGAATATAAACATACCAGCAGCTATTCAGATAGTAAGAAAACAATCCATTTCGAAACAACAAACATGGTATTGATCAGTACCTTAAATTCCTGGTTTTTCCTAAATATAGTTTCTTCGTGTTAGAAAATACGTAAAACATAAAACTCGAATAACAACAACTGCAATAAACATAAAAGTCAAGCAACATACTTAACATAAATAAACAGCAAATAAAACAATAGTACCAACGTAAACGACAAATTATTAAAGGCATTATATGTTACATTATCCTCCTTCCTTATCTTTCCCAACTTTTATCTCATTGCTATTCCCTATTCGTGGTTTAAATAACTCCCTAAAGTAATGTGGAAAATATTTACCAACAATAATATAATTTATCCTTAATGAAAGGTTTTGTTTACGTTTTTTATTAGATGAGTTTTGATTTAATATAGAATAAAACCACCGCCTTACCTATATCTGGTATCATAAAGGAAAAATCAAACTTTTGACGAGGCGGAGCGTACCGGTTCGGGCTGTATTGCATTGGCAGCTTTTTTTTCTCATTATCAAGAAGTGAAAAATAAAAGAGGCAACTCTATTTTAAAATCGTCA
>NJDD01004872.1:73370-87457 GCA_002245505.1 Calephelis nemesis | reverse complement strand
TGGGTCACCCGCCGTATAGCCCCAACCTCGCACCCTGCGATTTTTATTTATTACCGAAAATAAAAGAAAAACTTCGAGGAAAACATTTTATGGACGCCGAAGAAGCAGTGGCTGCGTTTCAAAACGCCGCGGCCGTCGAAGAGACCCCTAAGGCCGAGTGGGCAAGGTGTTTTCTCAATGGTTCCATCGAATGCAGCGATGTATTGATGTAAATGGACGCTATTTTGAAAAGTTATAATAAAACTAATAACTTGCTAGAATATAAGATTTTAAACTTAAATCGTCGCGTATTATTAACATTTTTAATTATTTATACGGGATACTTGCTAGAATGCTTAGTTTTTGATTTTCTAAGAACTTTCAGTTTGACCCTCGTATTTATTTATTTAATGTTTTTTATCGCATATGCGGTCAAGCGGTCCAGGTGTAGGACTTGACTACATGAGGTTCGAAATCGGACAAAAAAAAGTGGGTTTTTCCGATTGCTCGGGATCGGATCTTTGCTCGGTTGGCGATAGGCTTGCCACCAATCACATTGTGGGACTTAGTGTATTCCACTAGTCGTAGGTGCCCTGGATGTGCTTCTGCCTAGCTCCTCGTGGATTTGGGCGTGAAGATAGTAATGTTTTTTGTTTTTACTATTTAATTTAAATATTTAGAATATTCAGGTAAAAATTCGAAAACTAACTTGTTAAGGCAGAATTAACATATAAATCAGTTTATAATTTCGTTTTGGGCTATAAAAGGTCTATTATCAAGTAACGTTTTCTCTATACAGTGGCATTGAATATGTTTAAAAATGTTTGACATTTTAATTTGTAATTAGTTTAATTTTTAATTAATTTGCTTTTTTTTAATTTATTTGACATATTTTTTTATTATTGAATGAAATAGCTTTTGACATTGAAATTTAAGTTATGACATTTTATGATTGTGGAATTATTATTTTCGATAATATAGTGTTTATTTTTAATGTAGCAAATATTAAATATTAAGTTTAAGACGTTCAAAAAATGTACAAGTGTACTCATTTTGAATAAAAATATATTCTATTCTTCTATTCTATTTGAATTAACAGATTTCTTATCACCGTTTAGGAATTTTACATAATTCCTTCTTCATACATTTTCTCTGTCACATTCATACATTTTATACGTGTAATATAAAAGAAGATTAATAAAGTCCGTATTCCCCCGGGGATCAGGTGAATGCGTGTTCAGAATAATAACATTTGTTAAATTAATAATCAGGAGCTGACGTCGCGGGGCGGCTCTGTGTCATAACGTTTATATTAAATTTACGATTTAACTTCAAAAACTTAATTTAGGGCTGTTATTAATATGACAAGAATTAATAACACGTACTCAGGCCGTTGTTTTATAATGTTCAAATAATTAATAATGTGATGAATTAGGGTTGTACAACTTTTTATGGCGATTTGTAATTTCCCCGTATTGGTCAGCCAATTTATAAATAAAAGTTGGTCCGGGCTCCAAGACCTTACCTATTCCTGCCGCCATAACGTCATGATGTGTACCGGTTCGGAAGGTAAGGTAGCCGGTAAACTTACTTTTGCTCGAGGCCTAACATCCCAGTCGCTGGTTCGCAACGCAACATTACCACCTATGGTGTCTCTAGGCAGCGGAAATTTCTTACCATCAGGAAATCCGTCTGCTTGTTGCCTTCCAATGTTATAAAAAAATCGGTTTCCGGTGATTTTATTTGAGCATTTGCCCTGTACTTGGGTACATTTCTACAAGTTTTAAAGAATTTATTTACAGATTTCAACCTGTAACCTTTCGTTTCAATCCGACAAATGCTCTAACCATTTGAGCTACTAAGGAGTCAAGTCCCATGACGATTTAAAATTCCTTTCTTACCCCTTAAAGGCGCGTTACTTTGGTCCATAAATACACAGTTCTGAGTAAGAAACGTTACCAGGTAAGAAAGGAGTTAAAAATTTCGCCACGGTACTTGAATCGGTTTCCTGGTGGTTAAACACTATAAATGATATTTGTTCGTCACTGACATGAGAAGATTTTAGGCTACGTGTGCAAAATTAACGGCTAGTCTACCCTCTAGGATCTAACACAGAACACGTGAATATGTAGCACTGTCCTTATGTCAACAGGAATAATTAAGTGCTGGTAACAATCCAGATGAGCTGCTGCACAGCACTCGATTCCACTAATGGATTCATTTGGACTAATGGAATAATCCAGTAACCATAAGCGGATGATGGAGCTGGGATCACATCGCGTCACCAAAAGATGAAATAAGCGTAGAAGATAACTGTATAATGTATACTAAAAATGGTCTATGGGTTTTTCCAATTTTCTAATAAAAAAAAATTTGCTCGGGATGGGATGTGTGCCCAGTTGGCGATAGGCTTGCCACCTATCACATAGTCGGACTTAGTATATTCGGCTAGTCGTGGGTGCCCTGGTTGTGCCTCTGCCTACCTCTCCGGGGATATGGGCGTTAAGATACTTTTCTTTAATACTAAATATCCAATATTCCAATATTCTAAACATATCAAATGGTAAAATGAGTCCAAAATGAAAAATGATCAATAACCTCTGCCAAAACCTACATGCACAGACACACACACACACACATAAACACACACACGCACGCACATACACACAACTTTACAAAAATTGTGTTTGTATGTTGTAGTCATTATACCCGTCCTGTTAGGATGGTTCTAAAAGTTTTTTGAACCCCCGTAATTACTAAATATAATTTACTGGAACAGAGCATTAAATACAGATTCGTAATATAGACAACAACAACAAAACCTGGTCGACTGGGAATAGTTTGAGGGTGGGTATACCTCGATACGTGGTTATTAACGACTATTCACCTTGCCTTTGACTTCAACATGTGACAGTTTGAAACAAACCCGCCGGTCCATTTATCTTTGAACATCACGTCAGAGTGTAAAGTTTCGTATAAATCCTGACGACTGGCTTCTATCACGGGATTTTCAAGACATTTACATTGTATAGCCCCTTTTCCCAAATGGATTTGGGAGCCTTTGAGAAAAGAGTTTATTCATCACTTACCTGATCGACACCGTATATTATATAATATGTGTATATACGTTATGTTAGTGAGCGGCCATTTACCATAACATGACCCATTTTCAAGCTCCTTTTGTTAAAAACTTCCATATTTAATGGACGTGGAGATGTTAAAGTTATTGGTACCCATGATTTTTTTATGATATTGGAAGGCAAACAAGCAGACGGATTTCCTGATGATAAGAAATTTACGGGACCTAGAGACACCAAAGGTGGTGATAATGCATTGCCAACCTGACGGCGGGATGTTAGGCCTCAAGCGAAAGTATAATTACCGGCTAACTTGCCCTCCGAACCGGAACACATCAACGGCAAGCATTGGACGTTATGGCGGCAGGAATAGGTAAGGCGGTGATATCAATCCGGGCGAGTCGGTGCAAAACTCGACCTACCTAGACCTAGTAGGATGTCATGGTGTTGGTGACGTTAAGCTTATGCTCGCCTTTTACGAGCTGCCTGGCAGAAAGGCAGATGGTCTATTCTGAGAAGGAGCCCGGACTAACATATATAGTTTCTTTATAACCTGTTACATGCCTGTGTGTGTCTGTCTGTGGTCTTATAACTCGTAAACGAATAGACCAATTTCGATCCGCATTGTTTTTAGCTAAATCATGACAAAATTTTGTCGAGGTTTATTTAACTGTAGCTTACCATTAGGAGGTATACTTGTCGTTAGCTTAAATAATTAATCGAAATAAAATTGCAAAAAACCGACTCAAACTATTTCAGTGGGTATCACGTCGCGATTTGATAATTCTTTTTTCGTTACATAGCAAATGGATCCGAAATGGTCCCACATAAATTTTATCAACATCCTACTGATTGTTTTTAAATTACACTTAATAATGCATAATTTTCACCTATTGACGAGGTAGTTAACCTCTTTAATTACTCAAAAACCACTGGACGGATTAGGATAAAATTAATATAAAACCACCTCGCAATCATTAATTTAAAAAAAAAATCATCAAAATCGATTGGCTATTGACGGAGTAATAACAAACACACTAAAGTAAGTTAAAAATGAACGTCAAAGGTTACAAAGTTTGAAAATACACTTGTTTTGGTTTATATTTAATTACCAATTAGATACTAGCTGCAGTAGGTCGACAGGTGTCAAACTGTCTGACTTCCCGCTCACTTTACACTAGACGGCGCCTAGGCTCTTGAATGTAATTAATTTTAAAACGATACTCTATAGTTTAAGCGATCGAAGTATAATTGTATGTTCGTCCATACTTCTACAATAATAATGCGAAGTTGGTATTTACTTTGATTTAGACACCCACGGGTAAGAAAAGTAAGCTTTAATACTTTATTGCAACACAAAAAGCAAAAATGCAAACAAAACAGGAGAAGTAAGATGTACAAAATGTGAGCTTATTTCTAACTGTAGCTTCCAAACAACAAAAATAATCTGTGAAAATTAAACGAATGAAAAGTAATGATCTTTCAATCTTTTCTAAAAATAGACAGAGAAGGGATATTGCGAACCTCGACTGGAAAGGAATTTCATAATTTGCCTTATTGAAAAGCAAGAGACAAATAATTCTTAGATAATAGCAAGAAAACATTTATTCACGGACCAATTAACTACACATGAAAAAATATTTATATTATATGTATATAAAAAAAAGTATCTTCACGCCCATATCCCCCCTGAACAGGTAGGCAGAGGCACAACCAGGGCACCCACGACTAGCTGAAGGCACCAAGTCCCACAATGTGATAGGTATATAGGCCTATCGCCAACCGGGCACATATCCAATCCCGAGCAACATTTTTTTTATTAGAAAATTGGAAAAACCCAATTTTCTTTTTGTTGACCGACCCGGGTACCCGGGACCTCATGCAGTCAAGTCCAACAACTGAATCGCTAGACCACAGAGGCGATAGTAGATGTGATATATTTTTCCAAATCTGCTTTTATAAAATTTATTTCAAACAGTCCGCAAATTTGCTTCTTTTGTTGTCACGCTTTGAGGTACGGTACCTAGTACCAGTTACTAGCCTGCGAATACGACTGCGGTCGGTAGGAATCAGTTTTATGTTTAGCTTACATTATAACCATGCATCTTCTTAATTGTGTAAATAATATTTTACGGAGGGCAAAAATTATATATTTTTTTCTAATTTTTAATTACTTCATACATTGACAGTGTTAGCGATTCCAAATCGTTTCTTAAAATTTGGCTGCTACTTTAAATGTCACCCTGTACCTAAAAATGAATGCCCATTTCGCGTGGACATCGCAGAACGCTTCAAGGAATGAACCAATTTTGCTAAATCTTTTTGACGTGACAACGTCTTAAATTAGGTTGCGGCTCGGAGTCACTCATGAAAAAGTGTAACGCCCGGTAACGTTACGATGAGTCACCGAACGAGAGAGAGGCCCGCCGGAGCGGCGAATGCCTTGCGTCTCTCTCCCACTCTTTAATAATATTCATATCAATAAATATTCTACCGAGAAAAAGAAAAGATTTTACGCTGTCACGTAAAATCTTCGCCCGTAAAACCGACTTTACAGGCAACCATTTTTTTTGTTGTTTTATTTACGGTCAGCAGAAGATTAATATAAAAAAAATCAATAATTCATGATTAGGACACGACAACATCTGTCGGATCTGCTAGTCTTGGTCATCGCACTAGGCGTGAAAGGATTAATCAGTCTTGCTAATTCTTTTTTTGTTGTGCTTGTTATTGTCAGGAGAAGGTTCATATGAAAAAAAACAGGCTAGGACAACATCTGGCGGTTTTAGTTTAGTTTAGTTGTTCTATCAATAACATTAATTCTTTATAACGACGAATATTAATAGTATCTAATATTATATAATGGTCTTAAGTACAAAATATGTAGAGCATTTTTATTACAACAACCAGTCATATTTATATGATCTTTACAAAAATAACATATTATTTAAAATTTTAAACACTAATTATTTAATGAAATAAATACTACGTGAAATAAGTTAGCCGCGTATATAGTTAACAATAATAGAAAACACATTTTTTACTACTTAAAAGAAGTAGTAGTCATCCTTGAGCTTATCAAACACAATTTAAAAGATAAAGTATCAAGAGCGTCCTCGGAACTCCTTTCGTCGAGATCAATTTTACTCGCCCATTTATTTTTGACGCACAGAAGAAAAGCTTAAGAATCCCATTCGTAAATGTCTCTTGGCAAATTATTTTAAATGTCTCTAAAAAGAAAGTAATAGAAAAGTTTAAACTTTTATACAGTAACAGATTTTGATGAACTTATCGGAGTAAAGAAAAGTATCTTCACGTCTATATCAGTCATATCGTAGACAGAGGCACAACCAGAGCACCCACGAAGACACTAAGTTCCACAATGTGACAGGTGGGAAGCCTATCGTCAACCGGGCACATAACCAATACCAAGCAACGGTTTTTTATTAAAAAATTGAAAAAAACCCAATTTTATTTTTGTTACCCGAGCAGGGAATCGAACCTGGGAACCACATGAAGTCAAACCCAGCACCTGGACCGCTAGAACACAAGGCGAAATTACTTTTAATGTAAAAAAGTATAAAATATATATGTACTCGTACTTAAGTATAAGTAGTAACGCGTACGTTTCCTTGACAATAAACGGGGGACAATCATGGCAGAGGTACAACCAGAGCACGCAAGATTGACATTTTGTCCACATTGTAACCGGTATATCGCAAACCGGGTATTTGTTAGATTTTGGGCAATATTGTTTTTATTAGGAAATTGAAAACACATTTTTAATTGCCTGGTCCGGGAATCCAACTTAGAACTTTATGTAGCCAACACTTGCGGATGGTCGGTTTTTTTATGATATTGGAAGGAAACAAGCAGACGGATTTCCTGACGGTCAGAATTTCAAGCCACATAGAGACGCCCAATGTGGTAATGGTGCTGTGCCAACTTGAGTAAGTTCGGCTTTGAGCAAAAGTAACCGTAATTTTACTTACCTAATCCTGCGAAAAGGAACACGTCATGACGTTATGGCGGCAGGACCTATTCCTGCCGCCTTACACCGCCAGGCGGTGGTATCAATCCGGACGAGTCGCTTTTAAAACTTTACCACCTAGTCAGATATCATGGTGTTAGTGACGGTAAGCCTATGCTCAACTTTTACGAGCTGCCTGGCAGACAGGCATAAACATAAAATACTTTAACAGTTGCCTTTAAAAAACTTAAAACTTAGAGCATTTTGCAAAAAGCTTACGTGAAAAAAATTCGAATAGCGTCCTTAGTGCGCATTTTCTCTTGTCTTTAAACTTTTACATTAAATATTTCAGACAAAATGATAAAAAGAGCAGTGCTGAAGTAATTTTAAAGGATGGTCTCCGCTTCGTCCGCGTGTTGAAGTAGTTTACCTTTGACATTCGAACGGATTAGTTATTTGTAACAAACGTAACTTTAATTAAACTCCAGTTCCAAGACTATATGGGTGTACAATTTTATCGCAATGATTCAGTCCTTGAGATGTAAATAAATTACTATGACAAGCTAATATTTTTTTTTTAATAATAATAATAAATATCCCTGGACAAGTAACACAAATTGAATCTAACCCCAAAGTAAGCAAATTATATGCTTGTGTTATAGGTGTTAGTCAACGATACTAATACATAGAAATACTTAAATAGATACCAGAATAAATTTAATAAACACCCAGACCCGAAAATGCAGACATCTAAATGTTCATCACACAAATATCTGCCCCATCGGGAATCGAACCCGAGCCTCGCGGTTAGTGGTGTAGTTAGGCGTGTACGCTAGCCACTCGACCAACGAGAGAGACTCGATCATTTCTAACTCTGTCATTTTTAGTATACCTTAAACTTTTAATTCCTCATAAACTACACAATGTATTTCGATAAGATTTTGTAATTTATAGGAAAATTCTGATTTCTTATTTTAACTAGCAGATGGATTTTCTGATGGTATGAAATATACATCGCCGAAAGTCCCAATCCCGCGGGAACTCCGGGATAAAAAGTAGCCTATATGTTATTCTGGGTCTTCAGCTACCTACATACCAAATTTCATCGTAATCGGCTTTGTAGTTTTGCGTGAAAGAGTAACAAACATACAAACAAACAAACTTACATACATACGTGGTGTTGATGCGTTGACAAACTGAGCCTTCGGTGTTAAGCCTCTTGCGTGTCTAAATTTTTACCAATACCAAACACATTTACAAAATGTACAGAACTTCCTATTTTTTTAGATTCGCAGACCTTTTAAAATAAAGTCCTTTCATTTGCATTCGTGAGACATATAGCGAAGAACAACACAAAATAACTTGTAGTAATAATGTATGAACTTGAAAGTTAACGACTTGGAGTACTTTCCTTCAGGGACATTAAAAGTCCGCGGAGGTTATAAATCTGGGATGGTTCGTGTAACTTATTTCGTATTCTGTACACTATGTAACCTGAACCAATAAAAGTAGGGAATTAAACATTAATCTTAGAGCAGTACTCATCTCTCTTACTTTGTAGATCTGCCATTGAAAATATATACGAGCTAAATTATTAAAGGTACAGAAATGTTAGAATCCGAACCTTTCGCCTGCAATAAATAAAGATAGAATTTCCTGACGCTATCACAAAAAAAAACAACTTTAGCTGAGAAAGGAGAATGAAGAGAGATAAAAGAAATATTGCGACTATAAAAAAACCTTCACATTCAAGGCATAATAGATATATATAAAAGAAAGTCGTGTTAGTTACACTATTTATCTCTATTTATCACTCAAGAATGGCTGAACAGATTTGGCTGAAAATTAATGGGAACATAGCTTAGAACTAGGAGACGGACATAGGATACTTTTTAAGGAGACTAGAAACACGATAATAATAATAGTAAAAAATAATAAATGTTCCTGGACAAGTTACACAAATTGAATTTAACCCAAAAGTTAGCAAATTATAATATGCTTGTGTTATGGGTGTTAGCCAACGATACTAATACATAGAAATACTTAAATAGATACCAGAATAAATTTAATAAGCACCCAGACCCAGAAATGCAGACATCTAAATGTTCATCACACAAATGTCTGCCCCCGTCGGGAATCGAACCCGAGCCTCGCGGTTGGTCAGCGTAGTCAACGAGGCGGAACAATATTTTAATGTTTCCCAAACAAACCGAACGGGTGGAACGAAGTTCGCCTGAACAACGAGTATTAAATAAGTGACACAAAGTATTTAAAACGCAAAACAGAAAAACACTGATTTAAATTGTTGTAAACAAAATGTTTCTCATGTCACCAGTATGATATATATACTTAGGGCATCTGATTTTTGATCTATTTAGTACTAGCTGCGCCCCGCGGTTTCACCCGCGTATTTCCCAATCCCGCGGGAACTCCGGGATAAAAAGTAGCCTATATGTTATTCTGGGTCTTCAGCTACCTACATACCAAATTTCATCGTAATCGGCTTTGTAGTTTTGCGTGAAAGAGTAACAAGCATCCATACATACAAACTTTCGTATTTATAATAATAACTAGCTGCGCCCCGCGGTTTCACCCACGTAAGTCCCAATCCCGCGGGAACTCCGGGATAAAAAGTAGCCTATATGTTATTCTGGGTCTTCAGCTACCTACATACCAAATTTCATCGTAATCGGCTTTGTAGTTTTGCGTGAAAGAGTAACAAACATACAAACAAACAAACTTACATACATACATACAAACTTTCGCATTTATAATATTAATAGGATAGGATTTAGAGTAACAAATTAGTATTACTTTCGTTTTTTTTCTTTTGTTCCATTTCAGTGTTTTTTTACCGTCTACTGTTTTAGTCTTGCCACTTTCCTAAATTAGCCTTTAATTAATTCTTTTTGCTAAGCGATGGCATGCGAATAATTCCGCTATGTTTATTCCGTGATATTTGCCAAGAGGACTAATGGCGGTAGACTCTTGTGCTGCAACCTTTCTTTACCGCATTACCTATTCCTGCTGCCATAATATCCAATGGGGGTGATAAGGTAACCAGTAGACTTGAACATTTCTGGTATTTATTCCATAAAGTATATTTTCTTTGTATTATATAGTTAGTTGTTCTTGCCATAATTTTACAACAAATTTCTATGTAGATAGCAACACTGGATAGCACGTGGCACTACATTTTGAAATTGAAGCTTAACGACTTTAAGTACATCCCATGTCGACCATTTATAGTCGAGTATAGAGTCTATATAAACTGAAATGTTTGAAAAACTTATTATATAATAACGTCCTCCCACATCTTCACCTGAACTTCAAATTCAGTCCTGTTAAAAATAGTTCTATCTTTACAAGAGCATTAATTAACAACTTCAGAGATAATCTAATCAACCTAATAATCTGAAATCACTTCCATTGAAAAGATTTCGAAAGAAGGTATTTGTTTTGCTGTTAGATAAAACATAAATGATTTTTTTCGTAAAGTATACATGATCAAATATTTTTGGTAATCATCTATTAGCACTTCTCCTAACTGGCTAGGTTTGAAAACGGTGGCAATTTTCGACAGATAAAACCAAATTTATTCTCACGTTAAAATTGATGTACTTAACCAGTAAAAATGAATATTTAATTTTGTTTTAACGTAATTATATAAATACTAGCCTGGCGAACTTCGTATCACTTGACTGTAACAGCTACTAAGAGTTTGGATGGATTGAAGAATTTTTTTTACTTTCCCTGCTATTTTCTTTAGAACCTTCTCCTGACAATAACTAACACAACAAAAAGGAAATGACTAAACTGGTCAATTGGCTCAGGCGTGTTGCGATGACCACGCGAAATGGGGATTGATTTTTATATAAATTAGACTAGCGGCCCGCTCCGTCTTCGCACGGGTATAAAATGTACATATAAACCTTCCTTTTCAATGACTTTATATATTAAAAAAGACCATCAAAATCCATTGCGTAGTTTTAATTATTTTATGCAAAGGGAAAGAATGAGAGATAAATAATTGACAAAGCAGATTTAAAATGTGGACGTGGACGGATGTACCTGGAAAGAATTTTTAAGTATAATTTGTTAAACTTTAATGAAAATTTAAGTAAAACGCTGATTTTCCGACTGACATTTTACTTATCCACTTATCCACAACAAAACTTTTTGCTACTTATCCACAATCCCGGGACTATAACGGCATCCTGGGATTGTCTTTATACTATCCCTTAACCGCGGGAGTAGAAAACATTACTGGATCGAATTCCCTAGCTATAACTAAGGAACTGGCTGTTCAGCACTGATTACACCTATCAAATATAATCAGCATATGACTAGACAAATAGAAAAAATGAGGTCATACATTTCAACTAGTTCGTAGAGTTTTGCAACGGCTTGTTCTGATTATGTTTTGTCTCAGTTTAGCAATGCACGGTGCATAAACTGAGGTTACCTAACATTTTAGGTGTATAAAGATTTTTACTCCAGAAGTTATTTGGTTTGTTTGCATTTCTATTGACAATAACTTCAATATACCATAAACTTAAAAAACCTTTAGATTCACAACGACATTATTAATGAAGGGTATGATTTTAGTCTGCTCATAAAACACCATTGTTACTTACTTCCTTATTCAAAGGGCAACAAAGGATAGATGAATAATTTAGGTGCATATTCCCTGAACCCCTTTGCAGTACCTTTGTTTATCTCATGGCCTAGTTCCGCTAGTCATACTGTGTTTGATTCAAAAGTTTAATGTACTTTTACAAACTAACTGTCCCGGAAAACTTCCTACCGACCGCCGTGTCACGTAAATTTTTGAACCTTAATTTTTAAATCATTTAATGTTATACTGCTATTAAAGGCTCATATGTCACCAAATATAGAATTTACAAGTTAACTAAACCGGAACACGACAGTAGCAAGCACATATTAAGCGGCAAGGAGGTAGTACTAAGCAAAGCGAGTTATCGAATTTCTTCTAACATCACAATATGTGGTCACTATCAAGTACACGAAGTTACCTCCAAAACTGCTGAAACAATTAGGTTGACCGAGGTGTTCTGAAATCACAATTTTACGTCGATGTCGGTGCTGTTGGTATGTCACTAAATTAAAGCCGGTACGACGTTTGCGGATTCAGCTAGCTAATGTTATAAGGACGAAAGTTTGTAAAAATGTTTGGATATTTTAATATGTGGATTACTTCAGGGATCGGTATTCTCACCTTTGCTATCCATCCTTTACATACTCTAACGGGCAAACGTCACGTAGCCTTCTTCACGAACGGCACGTCACGCATATAACAGGTGACGTCTATTCAGCCACTCTTATAAATATGCTCCGTGTGGTCTAATAAGTGAACTTGATTTGTACATGAATGTGCTGCCCGGAAACCAAATTGCTCGTCCATCTACAAATGTTTCTCGCCTACGACCGTCTTAAGAAGGGCCAGGATAAGACGCTCGTATAATTTGCCGAGTGGACTAATGAGACATATCGGGCAAAAAGTATTCGTCACGATCCACCACGACTAGCCGAAAATACTAAGTCCCATAACGCAATAGTTGGCAAGCCTATAGCCAACCGGACATGTAACTGCGTTATTATTGTTAGAAAATACTTTTTTATTACCCGACCCAGGGATCGAACTTTTTACCTCAAGAAGTCTAGACCAAAGCTGGAGTGCCAACTACATTACTATCAATATATCTGTAGGTATATAGTATAAAATAAATCCCCATTTCGTGTGGTCATCGGATTACGCGAAGTGAACGGAAAAAACAATTGCTAATTATTTTTTTGTTGTATTGATTAATGTCAGAAAAAGGATTATGTAAAGAGAAACTTCGGGAAAACTGTAGGAAAAGTGAGAAAAACCAGACTTTAATTTTATTCATACAAAACTATTAGTAGCTGCCAATGTCAAGCAAACAAAGTTCGTAGGCTCGGCTAGTATGAAAATAAAAGAAAGAATAAAGCGCATTTTAACTGTAGGCAATTACTACATAATTAAAAAAGCAAGAGCGCTTACAGCTTACATCAGATATAACGAGCTTTACTTCGACGTCGCAATAAAGAATTCACGAGGATTTCGGATGTTTACAGCAAACTTTATTTAACTTTAAACACAGACATAAAAGTTAATGCAGCTTTGTGGTCACGTAAAATATACTTGGCTTATTGTTGAGAAATATTTTACTTGAACAAACCCACAAATGCGGTCGACTGAAACAACTTAAACTAAGAAAATATATAATTTAAGAGCATTAGAACTGCAAAAGCCGACTTCAAATATTTTGTTAGGTACCACGTTGCGATTTGGTACTTATTTTTTGAAAGATACCTATTGATTCCAAAATAGCTCTACATACATATTATTAACATTTTCTTAGTAGTTTAGAGTCAATGATAAGATCGTCAACAAAAAATATTCGTCAAAAACTCAAAAACCACTAATCGGAAAATGATATTATAACCTTCACATTAAAAATGTCCCTAAAAACCTATATGTAACGTAGCCAAGCCAATTACCAAGCTTTTTAGCCAATACAAAAATATCCGCATCAAAATCGATCAAACCTTTAAAAATATGTACGCCACAGACTTTTTGTGTCATTGGTTGTAACAACGTTACAATTGCTTGGGAGCTACGATGTCACAAATACACACACACACACACACAGACAGACACACACATAGACACGTCAAACTTATAAAACCCCTCGTTTTGCGTCGGGGGTTAAAAAAATAATATGACAGAATCTCGAAATCATGGTCTACATTTCCAAAAAAACATCAAAGTCATTTTTGAATTTTTCAAATAATGGCCGAAAGATCGCGTAACAAACAAACCAAAAGAAACAATTGATTACCTATATTGTTTTATGTTTATTGTGTCGGTTAAAAAAGAGACCAAGAGAACGAAGTAACTTCAGAAAGAAATAAATTGAAAATTATTTATACTTATACGGAAGTAGTGGGCCGGTATATGACCGCATGAATGACATAACACAACAAAACATAAAAAAGAAAAAAAAATCAAATAA
>NJDD01004872.1:50066-61353 GCA_002245505.1 Calephelis nemesis | reverse complement strand
TGATATTATGTATTAGTATCGTAGTGCAGCACCTGTAACACAAGCATATGATTTGCTTATTTGGGTTTTTCTTATGATATTGGAAGGCAAACAAGCAGACGGATTTCCTGATGGTAAGAAATCTATGCCGCCTAGAGGCATCAAAGGTGGTATTGGTGCGTTACCAACCTGACGCCGGGATGTTAGGCCTCGAGCAAAAGTAAGTTTATCAGCTACCTTACCCTCCAAATCGGAACACGTCCGTTATGACGGCAGGAATAGGAAAGGCCGTGGTACCAATCCGGGTGAATCGCTGCGAAACTCTACCAACTAGTCAGATGTCACGGTGCTACTGACGGTAAGCCTATGCACACCGTTTACGAGCTGCCTGGTAGGAAGGCAGATGGTCTAATCAGCATAGGAGCCCGGACCAACACGGGCAGAAAGTTATAACAATTTGTATAAGGATGTATTAGGGATATTTATGTACTTATTCAATAAAAAATTACTATGAAAAGAAACGAGTTCCTATTCAGCAAGTACACCCAAGAAAAGTAAAGCCAGCCGTTCCATGTTGCGGAAGAGTTTTGTTTATATTATTTTTGTAAACTTATTAAAGTTTATGAATATTAAATTATTGTAAACTATGATCGTAGTTACTAATACCACGAAGCAATATTAACTAAGTAAGTAAGTAAGTACTTAACTAAGTATTCTTTCCATTCACATAACTTAAACACTAGTACTCAAATTTTAAACACACAGGACTCAAAGCAGTACTTTAATTTTGATACTTTTTGATCCCCAACGGAGAGGTGTAATAAGACTTATAAGTTTTATACATCTGTCTGTGTTGCTGTAACTTTTGAACGGATGGACCGATTTCAGTGTAGATTTTTTTGTTAGAAAGCCGAAATGATCGTGATGGTTCTTGGTTACATTCAGGGTTAAATGTTATTTTTAGTATTTCTATCTGTTTCAAATAAGATAACAGCAAATAAGCACACAGCTCTCCTAATTAAAGAAAGCAGTGTCAATTGTATCGATGTTAAAGGTGCTTCGCTGTCTTTTGACCAAGGTTAGGCTTTTTGTGCAAGCCTACTGGCCACTCTGCCTTCCGAACGGGAACATGGAAGAGTCGGCGGCAGGAATAAGTAAGGTTAAGTAAGTAAGGGTAAGTGTAAGTAAGGATCCCTAACCGGACAAATTGATCTACGGCACTCTATCACCAGTGATCTGTTGTTGTTAATGACTAATATATGTATTATATAAAATAGTATATACAATGATCTGTGCTCTCTTACGTGCTGCTTGACAGAGAGGCAGATGGGGATTGTGCTTTTAGTAAGTCAAAATACTATTTAATACAAATATCGAAGTGCGGCTATGATAATAGCGAACGGTTACAAAATGTGACTAATAACTATTACCTATTCCTGCCGCTATAACGTCAGTGCTCGCTATGACATTTTCCGGGTCGGAGGGTAAGGTAGCTGGTAAACTCACTTTATGCTCGAGGTCTAACATCCCAATCTCAGGTTGGCAGCGCACCATTACGACCTTTTGCTGTATCTAGGCAGCGAAAATCTTAACATCAGGAAATCCATCTGCTTGTTTGCCTTTCAATACCATAAAATGAATAAAGAAGCAAAATATGTTCCTTGAACCTGTTTTTATAAGTAAGCGTCACCTTTATTTTTCTTTTTCTTTCCAGTTCCAGTTTCTTTAATAAACGTTCTTTGATATGGAGTTCATCGAAGTTTCTTCCAGGCTTTATAAAGCTGGAGGTCACACAGGCGACGCCACGGTCAAGACCAGAATTGGTTAGTTACATAAGTAGTTACATAAGGTTGCCGCAGTACAATGTCTATACATATGAGAAAACTTGTAAAGCTTTATTCTTATTATGTAACTACTAGCTCAGCCGACATACGTTGTCCTGTCCTAACTGTAACAAAATATCTTCACGCCCATATCCCCGGAGGGGTAGGCAGAGGCACAACCAGGGCACCCACGACTAGCCGAAGACACTAAGTCCCACAATGTGATAGGTGGCAACCCTATCGCCAACCGGGCACATTTCCAATCCCGACCAACATATTTTTTATTAGAAAATTGGAAAAATCCAATTTCCTTTTTGTTGGCCGGCCCGGGATTCGAACCCGAGACCTCATGCACAACAATTACTTTTATTTATATATATTTTTTGATATTAGAAGGCAAACAAGCAAACGGATTTCCTGATGGTAAGAAATTCACGCCACCTAGAAACACCAAAGGTGGTAATGGTGCGTTGCCAACCTGAGGCCGGGATATTAGGCCTCGAGCAAAAGTAGGTTTACCGGCTACCTTACCCTCCAAACCGGAACACGTCATGACGTTATGGCGGCAGGAATAGGTAAGGCGGTGGTACCAATCCAGGTGAGTCGTTTCGAAACTCTACCAACTAGTCAGATGTCACGGTGTTAGTGACCGTAAGCCTATGCTCGCCTTTTACGAGTTGCCTGGCAGAAAGGCAGATGGTCTATTCTGCAAAGGAGCCTGGACCAACACGGGGTACAAAAACCTATTCCTGACGATAACTAATACAAAAAAAATAATTAACAAACCGGTCCATCCGTTAACGCGTGATGCTGTGTCCAATAGAAATAGCGATTTATTTTTACTAGTGGTCGCCCGTTTGTCGAAATTCGACCATTATAAATTTTATTATTTTGTTGATAAGAATGCCATCTTTAATTCTCAATACCAACTACTTTGTTTCCAAACTTTTTAGTGCGCCATCTGTGATATTTTATCGTTATCATCAATATATTTGTTCGTGTGTGTCAAACGCGGTAGTGTGGGTAATGTTATATTTATTGATTTAATGTTGTTTATAAGCGTTTTAATTGAAAAATATGAGCGTTCTGAACTTCTTCTACACATAAACTATAAGTATGCCAAATTTTATGCTCCTCTGTATGCGCAATTTTCGTAAAAAAGGGTCCAAAAGTTTTGGCGTCACGTATAATTATATAGATATACATGAAGTTTTTTGTTATTATTTTTAGTAGTTTGGTTTTTATGTAAACATTACATGTTTTGCTATAAAACCTATACATATTTGAGTAATTTAAAATTTCAATCGCCTCTGTGGCCTAGCGGTTCGGCGTCGCACTTGACTTCTTGATGTCCCAGTTTCGAACCCCGGGACCAGCAACTTAACGATAGAAAATTGTCTATTTTCAATTTTCTAATATACAAAGCGTTGCCCGGGATAGGATATGCGCCCAGTTGGCGATAGGCTTGCCACCTACCACTTTGTGGGACTTAGTGTCTTCGATTAGTTGTGAGAACCTTAACCTACTTCTTAGGGGATATAGGCGTGAAGATACTTTTTTTAAATTTCATTGTCAAAGTTTTCCTGCAGTTTTGGGAGGAGAGCACAAGGATTTTTGCCTGCACATAACAAACATTCAGCGGCTCAGTAGTGTGAGAGGAATTTCAGGCGCTATCTTAACTGGCGTAAAAATCAGAAGTGCAAAACAGTTTTCACAAAACAAGTTTCACATAACATGAAATTGGGATGACGCCTTTTTTTAAAACAGCACAGAGCAGTGCAACTGCCAAGTTTTACTAAAATTGCATAAAAGTTTACGCCGCGACTTAACGTCGCTACAAGAACTACTCGTTCCACGTTTATTTAACACCACGGTCAGCAATGACTAATAATATTAACTAGTTGTCGCAATTCGACCACAATAAATTTAAATATGTTGTTGATAAGAACGCCATCTTCAATTTTCAAGACCAACTACTTCGTTTTCAAACTGTGGTGTGCCATCTGTGACCTTTTATTGTTATCATAAATATACTTGGTATGGTAGTATGGGTGATGTTTTATTTATTGATTGAATATACTTTATAAGCATTATTATTGAAAAGTATTAACGTTCTGCACTTCTCCTACACATAAACTATAAGTGTGCCAAATTTTATGCTCCTCCGTCAGCGCAATTTTCGTAAAAAGGGGTCCAAAGTTTTTGCTTCTCGTATTAATATATTATAGATTAAACGTGTCGTAATTCAGAGTGCAAATCTGTCCTCCTTTATAAGCATGGCCAAGTTAGCCTTACAGTACGAAGGCTACTGAACTGTATACCGATAAGATATTTCAAGTCGGACTCTGTAGTTTAACTTTACAAAGTGCAAGTTCTGCCACAAAGGAAATATTATTCCCAACTTTGGATTGTACATCCTGAATAATGGTAAGACTTGACCTTGATCTAAGTGAGAGAATTCACTGAAATGCAGATATTTCGACAGTAAAGATCCTATTTAAGATTTTGCACTTTCGGTTTCTGGCTTTTTAGACTTACGATTTTCTTCGCTTTTCACTAGAAGATTTTTTACGGTTTGAATTAAAAAAAAATACTGTATCATGTCAGACTAACTTCAGCTTTATAGAGTTGTCTTGTAGAGTTAAATAAGGCGTGCATCTTAGTTAAGAAATAAAATTTAATTAAGTTTGAAAATTATTTAATTTCTAATAAATGCTTTGCAGCTACAATTCTCTCTCACAATCTTTCACTTAAAAATAGAAAAATAAACTAGTTTTAATTGATAGCTGCGAGTTGTTTCAATTAATTTTATTATTTAGTGTTCACTAGAGCAAAATAAAAAAGGCAAGAAGTATTGAGGTTCTTATTCTGAAATTAACAACTTCACCTGGTTTTGTGGGCCGAGCTGAGTGCTTAACCCGAGACATCATTATTTAAATGGATTGGTTTGTTCCCTGTAACGCCAGCAACATTTTTTATGATATTGGAATTATTATTTTATTGGTGCGTTGCCAACCTGAGGCCGGGATGTTAGGCCTCGAGTAAAAGTAAGTTAACCGGCTATCTTAGTCTCCCAACTGGAACATGTCAACGGCCAGAACTGATATTATGGCGACAGGAATAGGTAAGGCAGTGGTACCAATGCGGGCAATTCGGATCGGCGGAATTCGATAGTATTTTTCGGGTAAGTATAACTGCACGTTTACTAGATAATGTAGTAACTCACTGAGAGTAGCCCCACTGGGGAGCACGCTCTTCTCAGCAGACCCACCTGCACCCTGTACTTGGAAAAAAAATGTTTGGAGAATTTGCATCGCAAGCTTCTTATACTATTCCTTATTTTATCTGAGAGGTCAGCAAACAAGTACAGGGCTCTTCTGATGGTTATAGACACCATAGTTGGCCAGGACCAACATGACGTGTAGAAATATATCATTATTAAACAGTTTTAGCTATTTCAATTAATTTAAATAATATCGCCTCTGTGGTCTAGCGACCCGGATGTTGGACTTGACTGCATGAGGTCCCGGGTTCGAATCCCGGGTCGGCCAACAAATAGAAAATTGGATTTTTCCAATTTTCTAACTACAAAATGTTGGTCGGGATTGGAAATGTGCCCGGTTGGCGATAGGCTTGCCACCTATCACATTATGGGACTTAGTGTCTTCGGCTAGTCGATGGTGCCTTGGTTGTACCTCTGCCTACCTCTTCGGGTATATGCGCGTGAAGATATTTTTTTTAAAATAATATTAGGTGAAAATTTTAATTAATTTAAACGTTTATAAAAAAAATCATACAAACGCCCTGTTAATTTGCTTTAGAATTTATTTATCATTGTTCTGTAACCTGTGTTGTCTAAGTATATGTAAATAACTACTTATTAAATAATACTTGTTAGCTTTCACTTTTTCAACCAACTAGAAAAAAAATAGCAAAGAAATGGGCGGATTTCCTGAGACAAATCTATCTTTTTCGGTTAATCATTAAATTCGGCAAGTTACCTTAGAACATTCCAATTACTTAAAATAGTTAAAACTACTATTAATAATGATAATTTTCTTCATTAACACTACAAGTACTATATGAACAACATAATTGTCCAAAATCAAATATCCTTTAGAATTTCTGAGCACGAGTATCAGGTGTGTCTACTATAGAGTATGCTCCCGAGTGAAGTTACTTTCAATACGAATTGTTTCATAGTCTACCACACTTAAAGTTACACGGAGTACACGGACGAACTTCAGATGTGTCAACTGTAGAGCATGTTTCCCGGTGAAGTCACTTTCAATACGAATTGTATGTTTAACACATGTAAAGTTACACGCTCCATACGGGCTTTATTGGATGTACAGTATTATATGATATGATTAATTGATATTTATCAGAGTGGCTCTGATTAAAAAAATAACATCATTATCGATATTCGCATGCCGTTCCTAGATAATTTAACCAACCATTGCAGAATTCGAATCTTCGCTGTTTTCAAACTTGGATTTACAGTAAGCAAACGAAATATCTGACTCGTACAATATTAAAACATTGTACGAGGTCAGATATTTCGTTTGCTTACTGTACGTTCATGATAATTCTACTCTGTAGCTATTACTGTAAGACATTGAATTAAAACAATTAATCGGTATCTGCTCGACCTTCGTGGAGTGCAGTCGAATTCTCCTGAATTCTCCTGCTTCGATTACGAAGCGAAACGTACCTTGAGTTTTTAGTAGTGTGTGTATTGTTGGTGCTAATAAAACAGTTTAGTGGTGTGTGTTGTGTCGAGCTGGATATATTTGGGAGTTTTAGCTTCCGGTAAGTCCAATTCATTTATAGCGCAATATTTTGCCTGTTTTGTCACGCTGCCATAATACGTTTACATTTTTGGTGGGAAATTAAATAATTTTATTTGGATTTCATATCCATACAAGTTTTTTGGTGTTCACTAATTTAATAGTTCCATTCCAACATCTCTTTTTTAAATTTCATGGTAAAATTGATATAAGGCAAAATAAGTCTAATCGAAGCGCACCAGAATAAAACGCCAATGAGAAATTTCTTTGGAGAAAATTACCGAAGCATTGAAAGCTTAATATCATCTAATAGCTTTACGAGGCCCTTATAATACAAATATGGCCATAAATCGTCCATCAACGTTCGGCAAAGACCCTCTACAAATTAATAGGGCTTCACTTAACCGAAGGCAACGAGGCAGTTTGACGGAAATAAACGAATTTGTTCCCACTGTCCATTACTTATAGGATAACTAACAATTTACTAAAATACAAACTTTTTGTAATAAACACTTGTACTTATCCACTATACACTTGTATACAATGAAATTTCACCAAGTGCCGACGATAGCAACTTTAGATTTTATTAAGAAAGCAAATACGGCTTATTTGATCGTCTTATACAAAAAAACTAAAGGTAAAAATAATGAAAGTAAAGGAATATTTATGGTTTAAAACTGTAAAAGACTCAATATAGTGCCCAAAGATATAAGCAACAATTAAAACTTAATACAAATCGATGTTATAGTTAACAAATTAATTAACAACATAAAATGTAAATGGGTTAATAACAAAATAAAACTCTGGTATTGGCAGCGTAGCAATTTAAGTCCACATATTAAAGTTTCACACATGGAACTACATAAACGATTGTCTAATATTGAACTGGATGTACTCTTTAATAATACCTACGAAATTGTTAAATATTTGGCACTTAAAAAAATTATTGGCCACCTCAAGAAACTTGACAAATCAAAAAGCAAACATTTTGATAATCGTTTACATTTTCAAATAGACCAATTCTAGAAATCGTTTTAAGTAAACAATGGAATTCCACCAAGTGCCGACGATAGCAAGTTTAGATTTTATTTACTAAAATAACAAGAAACTGTATCTTATCCAAATGATTTTAGGTCTGTATGTCCAGCCACTTTATTGTTAAGTTATTAAGGTTGGGTTTCACTGTTGAATTTTATCAGTTGAATAGAATCTTAGCAGTTGTCAAGAGTGTCAAACATGTCAATTTTAGTCAAATAGTTGACCCGTTGTTCTGATTTAATGTGATTTTAGTAAAAAAGTGGGGGTGAGTCACCCTTGTCACATAGGGGCATGAAAAATAGATGTTGTTCGATTTACAGACTGATTAAAAAAAGTGTGTACGTGTACTAGTGTACACTCGTAAGAAGTGAAGAAGTGAAACTTCTTTATGACATTATTTTTCAAAGAATAATTTACTATATGCAACTTTACAGAAATTGGTTAAATAAAGTTTATTGCCAATCCCTACTCCGCTGGAGAAAGTATACTTCGAATCACGCGTGGTAGGGATAAGAACAAAAATGGCGCGTAACGGAAAAAGTGACGCGTAACGAAAAAATGTTACACTAAATTTTTTTCCAACCCCGATAAGGAAGTTTCACTTCAAAAAAAGGGAAATCGTACTGCAAATGTACTACTGAACCCTCAAAATTTAACATTTTTAACAAAAAACTACTAAGCACGTGTTATTATTACTGCCCATTGAGTGACGTATTCCAATCTAGAGGGAAGAGCAGCTGGTATAATTGTACAATACGGGCGCGTAAGTTTTATTAGTAAGGGGGTTGGGATATGGATCGTTTGAACATTATCACGCCAGTTACGTCTTATTACTAATAAAAAGAAAGCTCGAATTTTGTCGCAACGTAAAGGAGAACTTTAGCACTTTTGGTTACATACATCGTAGAACCTTGTCCTTACATAAGTAGAAAAGTTTGTGTACACATTTACTTTGTTTTGTAAGCCAGGCTCAACATCCCTTAAGATAAACAACGCGTCATTACATCTTTGGTGTTTACAGATAGAATGTATTTTCTTTCAATAGAAAATTTCAGAGATTCCTTGCAGTCTAAAAATATAATAATCACAAATTACAAATTTTCAATAATACCCAACGAAACCTATTTGTAATATAGTAGCCAGGAACTATTTCGAACACGTCAGTTTTCAAAGAAAAAATTCCGAATCGAAAACGGTCAATCCGTTCAAAAGTTATGCTGCCACAGACATACGTATACAAAGTGAGAGAAAGAGAGAGAAAGTGAGATAAATAAAACTTATAACATCGCTCTTTTTTCCGTCTGGAGTTAAAAATACACAGAAACAAACGTTGATAAGTTTTTGTAAAAAAAAATTATAGTAGAGCGAAGGCAAAAATCGCGCAATATTTGTACCATAATTGCTAATTCATATAATTTAACAAGCAAATACATAGAGATCTTCCACAATACGATGATATTTGACACATAACAATCGATCGCGTTTTTATTGCTGACTATTTCTAATCGCCTCTATGGTCTAGCGGTCCAGGTGTTGGGCTTGTCTTTATGAGGATTCTCGGTTCGGGCAACAACAAGAAAATGTGATTTTTCTAATTTCCTAATAATGGACGTTAATAAGTGCCCAGTTGGCGATAGCTTTTGTGGGAATCTCACATCACAAATATGGGCATGAAGATACTATTTTCTTTCATAAAAACCACTGAAGAATTGCTTAACATAATTTAAATATTTACTCTACCGTCTACCCTGTCCTCCTAATCGGACTATAGTGGCCAAGCACTATCATTAGGACAACAGGAATGATTAAAGGCAGTGGATCCCTATCCTGGCAAGTTGCTGTATATCAATCTATCACTCCGATGGTTTTGTTCTTAATTAGGTACCCATTTTTTAACCTATGCTCGCCTTTCACGAGCTGCCAGGAAGGGAAATCTAGGTATACTAGTGAAAGTGTTGGTGTTAAAATGCGAAAGGGCATTCTCCGCTGGTTCGGTCATGTGGGAAGAATGACAGATTAGAGATTGACAAAACAGATATAAAATGCGAATATATATGGATATAGATACGGGGGAGACCAAGGTTGACATTCCACGATCAGATCACTCATATAATATCCGAGGTTGGTATCAAGAGTCTCCGAAACCGGCTTGTTTGTATGAAAAGGGTAATAAATGTGAAGGAAGCAAGACAGGTTTGTGAGGATCTGCACTCGATATTCTCTGCTTACCACGTAAGGGACTTGGCTTGAAGATATGTATATATGTATGTACTATACAGGGGACACAAAGCAACACGAGGGAAACGTGGCAAAACTGGTCTAGTATACTGGTATCAAAATACTAGTTTAATGTAAGTGTTTCGATTTGAACTAAAATGATTGCTGGTGCAGCTAAAAAACTCAGCTATTAATCTTAGTGAATATGTCGGCCTTGGCGTGGTTTCGACAGTTCATAATCATAGATGACATGATACTGATTGATGAACAAAGTTGGCGAAATGGAAGGCACGAAGAATTGTTGCAATTAATCATTCGAATCGACACGCTGTTGACACTGCTAGATGTTCCAGAATTTTATTGCAGAAAAAAGTGATCGCAAACAATTGATTACCCTGTAAAAGTTCTGTCAGTTTTTTGGCGATTCGTAGCTGAATTTTTCAGAGTGGTCAGGGTGTTAGTGATATGCATTACCTCACCTTTTAGAAGCTATGCGACATTTTTCACCGTGTTGGTTCCGACTTATTTGCAGAACAGGTAAAAGGTGAGCAAAGAGTAACCGTCACTAACACCGTGACATCTAACTAGGTAGTAGAGCTTCCCAGCGACAAGCCCGGATTGGTACCACAATTGATGTCTCTGAGTGGGGCCGTATAACTTTATTGACAACCCTGAAGATAGTTTGAGAATTATATCATTGTCCCTTGTCGGTCACTTTTGGCTAAGAATATCGATCGAAGTGTGTATAGCAAAATTATTCCTAACGATCGTGAAAGTATGAGCTAAAATTTGAATCATATATCAATCAATAAAATAGATACGTTGATGTTTAACCGACTACACATTCACGAATACAAATACAGAATGTTTTTCGATTATTCTTTGTATTTATATTTAAGCGTTGACTCAGCCAATTGCGAACATATTTCGATGTTGCGTTTTGAAAAGGTAGGTTAAAATTTCGACGTATTTTCATTTATTTATTAAATAAGTAAGATGTTGATAAAATCATTAGTCGTCTTTCGAAAAAGATTAATCAAATCGCGGCGTGGTACCCAACGAAAAAGTTGGAGTCTGGTTTTGCAGTTTTACTGTGATCAAATACTAAACTAGGTATTCCTATTTTTAAATGAAGAAACACTTGTACCGTTTTACGTATCACTTATATTTTATTATTTTATAAATAGCCTACCGGTTTCGCTTTTTTAATTTTATTTATGTTTATTAATCAAAAATATTGTTCAGTAATTTAAGTTCTAGCCCTGTTGATGCTGTAAAAAGCGAAACCGGTAGGCTATTTATAAAATAACAAAATATAAGTGATACGTAAAACAGTACAAGTGTTTCTTCATTTAAAAATGTGAATATTTGGAAGTTTTACCAAGCGCCGACGATGGACGACGATGGCGGCCGTGTTGGTCCGGGCTCCTTTGTAGAATA
>NJDD01004872.1:5929-50008 GCA_002245505.1 Calephelis nemesis | reverse complement strand
TTGTGAATTGTTTGAATGAAAACTTTGAACAGCGCCTCTATTATACTAAACTATTATACTAAATCATTGTAAAGGTTCAAACGAAAACAAACGCATATGACCTTCACAATCTGTATTGAAACAAAAGTTTTCCCGTATTGATTTCCAAACTTGGAATATAAGTAATATAATAAGTGACCAAGGGAAATAGGGGCTCATTTCAAGAACGTGAATGGAAGTAACGTGAATGGAGGTAGGCGTTAAGCGCATCCATTGACGAAAAGCACATAACGTTTTACTATTCACTCACGAATAATGAATAACGTTTCACTGTTCTTTCACAAATAATGAATAACGTTTCACTATTCACTCACGAATAATAAATAACGTATCACTATTCACTCACGAATAATGAATAATGTTTCACAACTCTTTCATTGCCTTGGCGCTCAGGTTTCCTGATGCCAAGAGACAATCCTGGCTATAGATGTTATTGCTGTCCTGAGGCCTAGATGTTAGGTTTATTTTGCAAATCTACGAGTTACCCTTCCCTCCGGACCGGAATATGACAGAATCATTATAGCAGCAGGAATAGGTAAGGCGGAGGAAACCCTTGCAAGTTGCCGGTGATTATTATGAATAACGTTTCACTATTCATTCACGAATAATAAATAATGTTTCACTATTCATTCACAGATAATGAACAACGTATCACTATACGTGACCGGAGAGATGTGCTTAGCTGGATTACATTTTTAATGAAATTTTGTTTTTTCCATTCTGTCTCTTTATATTTACCTCTGAAATAGAATTTTTAAGCGCTATTCACTTCATCATCTCCGCGTTTGTGCCCCAGGGACAAAGGAAATGTCTTTTTGCTCGTCGCTATTTAGAAAAGTCCATTAGGTTGATTGTGCCATCAGTGGCGAGTTTTCGAATGACCGAGCACCCAGTGGAGATAGGTTGGTAATTTTTAACTTTCGATTTTTACATAAAATTTACTTTGTGGTATAGATATAACTGACGTGTTGGTCCGGGCTTCTTTGCAGAATAGACCATCTGCCTTTCTTGCCAGGCAGCTTGTAAAAGGCGAGCATAGGCTTGCCGTCACTAACACCGTGACATCTGACTAGGTGTTAGAGTTTCGCAGCGACTCATCCAGATTGGAACCACTGCCTTACCTATTCCTTCCGCCATAACGTCATGACGTGTTCCGGTTCGGAGTGTAAGGTAGCCGGTAGGTAATCTTACTTTTGTTCGAGGCCTAACATTCCTGCCTCAGGTTGGCAACGCACCATTACCACCTTTGGTGTCTCTAAGCGGCGTGATTTTTTTACCATCAGGAAATCCGTTTGCTTGTTTGCTTTCTAATGTCATAAGAAAATCATAATATTTTTTTTTCAAGAGGTATAAATCCCAGCTTCAAGTTGTCAACACACCATTAACATCTATGTTGGTTTGTGGGCATAGTGGGATTCTTAATCTCGGGTTGTTTGCTAACGGTACTTTTCTGGCCTTATGTGCATTATGAATAGCGTTTCCGTAAACGTGGTAAAACGTGGAATGAGAAAAGTTTAAGAATTATTTCAGCGTACTTTGTGACTTCTATTTAGAAAGCTCTTGAAGATTTATATTTACAAGTGGACGCCCATTGGTCCAAATTCAACCATAATAAAATTTAATATCTTGTTGATAACCCCATCTTCATTTTTCAAGACCAACTACTTTGTTTCCAAACTTTTTAGTGCGCCATCTGTGATCTTTCATTTCATCATCATCATCAATATATATTTTGTTTGTGTGTGTCAAATGCATGATAGTGTGTGTAACGTTTTATTTATTGATTTAATGTAGTTTATAAGCATTATTATTGAAAAATATTAGCGTTCTGCACTTCTCCTTCACATAAACTATTATGTGTCAAATTTCATACTCCTCCTCCAAATTTCATACTACTAAAAGGGTCCAAAGTTATCACGTATAAGTAAATCACGTATTATATTGGCGCCTCAATTTCACACAAGCAAGAACAAGTGAATGTGTTATCCATACTAATATTTAAATACGGAAATGTATTTATTTTTCCTTCTTTACTGGAATATAGAGATGTTATAGTATAATTATATTCTTATATATAAAAACAATTGCTTTTCGTTAGTCTCGCTAAAACTCGAGAACGGCTAGATCGATTTGGCTAATTTTTGTTTTGAATTATTTTTAAAAGTCCAGTGAAAGGTTCAAAAGGTAAGAAAAATTGAAAACTGCTTGGAAACTAGGAAAACAACTTTTTCAGTTTTCTCATACAAACAGAACAGGTGGAACGAATTTGCCGGGACAGATACTTTGGTATATAATTATTTATGGTGTAAGGATATAATTAGGAGGTCAGACAGAAACAGAATAAATGTTTCTTCGATTTCAAAAAAGGAGATTATATTATATTTCTATATTTTTATGTACTTATCCGATTTCTCCGTCATTTCTCTACCTACTTTAAAATTATTGTTTTATTTGTTTTATTTTGCGACTCATCCGGATTGGTACCACCGCCTTACCTATTCCTGCCGCCAAAACGTCATGACGTGTTCCGGTTCGGAGGGTAAGGTAGCCGGTAAACTTACTATTGCTCGAGGCCTGACATTCCGGCCTTAGGTTGGCAACGCACCATTACCACCTTTGATGTCTCTAGGCGGCGGGAATTTCTTACCATCAGGAAATCCGTCTGCGTTTGCCTTCCCACGTCATAAAAAAATATTTGAAAGAACATAATTTCGAGGTGGTCTCATTGCTGCCAAGTCTGGATCTGAGGATGGATTCTCAGGCGAGTTGAGGGAAATATTTATTTTTTGTGTACCTACCTAGATGATTTACTTATTGACATTGAAATCGGATTCTATAAACAGATCTTAACTTGGTGGCAATAGGACCGCCACGGAAGTATGCTCCTTCAAAAAAAGAGCCCTCTCATCCTCATTTTTTTAATCGGTTCGGACATGTAAGGGAAATCGATTAACATACGTTAAAAAACACAGAAGTCGAATATATAAGATCCGCCTATTTAGAGTCGGTTAAAAATCGGAAAAGACAGATTATTTCCATATAAAATTATTAGCTGTCAATAGAAATTAAATTTACCGGGCCGGCTAGTTTATATTAGCAGCGTTGGTCCGAGCTCCTTTACAGAATAGACAAAACGAGGTAAAAGGCAAGCATAGGCTTACCGTCACTAACACATCCTACTAGGAGGTAGAGTTTCGCAGCGACTTGCCCGGATAGGTACCACCGCCTTACCTATTCCTGCCGCCATAACGTCCAATGCTTGCCGTTGACGTTGTTCCGGTGCGGAGGGTAAGGTAGCCGGCAAACTTACTTTTGCTTGGGGCTTAACATCCCGGCCGTAGGTTGGCAACGCACCATTACCACCTTTAGTATCTCTAGGCGGCGTGAATTTCTTAACATCAGGAAATCCGTCTGCTTATTTGCCTTCCATTATCATAACAAAAACACAAAAACAATACAAATATTTCAAATCATAAAAAAGAAACAAATGCGTTTGTAATATTTTGCCTACCTCAGCATGCTCGCGTAAGCCTGTCAGTCAACAGGGTATAGGGAGTTTGTAAACATTTTTGCTGTGAATGAAAAATATATTTTTTCCTCTATTTCTCTCGTACCGCGTGAAACATATTTGACATCCTATTCGAAAGCCTGTCCCTAAAACTGAAATTCAGTAAAAATATTTCACTTTTGTTTGGACATTTTATGAGAAACTAGTTTAAACTCGTAGCTTCGTCTCCTAGGTATAAAACACTTTTTTATCCCTTCGTGAGGGCTCATTTTTACGAGACAGATTTAAAAAACGACGGGATGCGCTCCGAATGTACCGACAGAAGTGAAAACTTAAATATTAACGTTGTGCATTTTGATATTTTGAAATGGTTAGAGAATAATTTTGCAAAAATTGCTTTAATTATCAGTTTAATAGTACTATCATTTATGTAGTAGAATACAATATTCATTTATTGCGCTATCGTACACAAACATGACAACACGAACATTCGCGCAAGCGCCCTGCTCCGTCTAAACGAAACAGCAGGCGCAGGCATACATTTTAAAGAGAGGGGGATAAATCCTCTCCTACGCCGCGCCAGCTGTTTACGTATTCGTAAGACGGATGGAGCATCCGTTTTATGAATTTTCGATCAGGTCACGTGTCCTGACGCGAGTTTAGAAGTTTTACCCATTCCATAAAAAAGTGAGCAACGCCGCTAAAGAAGCTTTCACTTCAAAAACTTGTCCTAGACAACTAAATGGAATTTCATCTCTATCAAGTGAAAGATAAGGGATAAGTCTAATTAAAAAAATATAATAATTTTCCTGTAATGGAAAAACAAACAAACAAAAATTTCAAAATTTGATTTATTTATAAATGTACAGATGCAGTTTTTTTAATTTCGTGATAAACAGGGTTACTTTGAAAAGGTCAGCCAAATTTTATTATAAGGGGGATAATAGCCTAAATGGTAATGCATTTAAGATACTATTGCCAAATTGTGATATTTACTTTTATAAACATTCATTTGAAACAGTCCGCAAAAATGCTTTACTTGTTTGCTGGGTATGTCGTACCTAGTACGAGTAATGACGTCACCAACCTGCGAATACGACTGCGGTCGGCGGGAACCAGTTTTATGCTTTGTTTACGTTGTAACCATGTATGTTTTACTTGCGTTGGATAACCATTATAAAAAAAAATATCTTCACGCCCATATCACCAAAGGGGTAGGCAGAGACACAACCAGGGCACCCACGACTAGCCGGAGACACTAAGTCTCATGATGTGATAGATGGCAAGCCTATCGCCAACCGGGCACATTTCCAATCCCGACCAACATTTTTTTATTAGAAAATTGGAAAAATCCAATTTTCTTTTTGTTGGCCGACACGGGATTCGAACCCGAGACCTCATGCAGTCAAGTCCAACATCCGGACCGCTAGACCACAGAGGCGATAAATTATTTTTATTACATTTTTCATTACTTCGTAGATCGACAGTGCTATCGATTCCTAATTGTTTCTAAAAGTTTGACTGGTACTTTAAATAGCACCCGGTATACAGATTCCAAATACATACATACGTATCTGTACGCCAAGTCCAGAGGTAGTTAGAGAGTATCGATTGCCAAATGATACTAGCCTTGCAGACCTGCCTGGCTTCCTCCACACTCATAATCCTTTTTATACAAACACGCTGGTTTCGGAGACACTTGACACCACCCTCGAATAAAACCCGAGCAATTTAAAATGTTAGCCTAGATTTCCCGGTCTACCTAAATCCATCCACATTCGCACTGTATATCTAAGTATATGTATGTTTACAAGTATAGATTAGATAAATCTATTTACATTAGTAAAATATAATAAGCTTGAAAAGATCCCCTATTTCCTTTAAATAACCCCATATTGATGTCGTGATATTCGACCCTTTTCTCCTCAAATGCCGCACTTAATAGACTTGTTTAATATGCAAGACGTTGAGCTTATTTTTTATATATTTTACTTGTAGTTTGATTAACACTTTACATTTCATATAAAAAAATACACATTAATACAAATTGTCAAAAAAATACTTACCAATACTTTGACTGACCCAAATCCCGAGCATGTCTAACTGAAGCAGCCTGTGGTAGAGGCCCGCCCCGCTGGTATGGTTCATGAATAGATGGTAGAGGAAGGAACCGCACCACGGTGCTAGTGCGCCCAGGAGGTGGCACAACGAGAGGAACCATGCGCCGCCACCTCCACCTCCACCACCCCAAGGTAGCAGACCAGGAAGCACTGCCATTATATACACCAAAGATACACCTGAAACAATAGAAAAAAATATTTAAACTAATTTGTAACCACTTCGAATGAAAATTTCCATTAAAAACTTGAAATTTTATTTGGCAGACATTTGATTGCAAAAATTCGGTATTTCAAACAACTGTGAATAAAAAAAAATGGATTTGCTATTGGATTATTTATAGGTATTCTTTATTTACATACCATACAAAAAATTGGTATTCGTCTGCGTCAACATTTTGAATATAAATGAATATCTTCTGCAAAGAATACAATATTGCGGCTATTCCCTAAGTAGTCATTTAAATATACAAAAAATAAACATGGAATAGGTCCTTGTGGTACGCCCGTTGCTATCGCAGCACTTGAAGAGGTTTCACTATTTACCTTAAACCACTGAACTCTATTGCTCAAATTTGAGGTTATGATATCTAGAGCTTTGTACTTAATTCCGTAATGGCCAATGTATCATGATGAACACAGTCAAAAGCTTTAGAAAGATCACAGAATAAACCTATGCCTGCATCGTGCGAGTTTTTCTGGGCTTTCAATACATTTTTGATAATTCCACATCTCCTTCAATGGATAAGTAACCTTTACTAAATCTAAACTGCTTGTGTTACAACTTGTTTACAAACCACAATATGGTAGAACAAGTTTTATTTAATATCATTAACGTTATTGAGCATTTGACTGAGTATTAATTTTACAAATATTTTTTAAGAATAGACTTGGAAATTCGTGAGGTTTGAAGTCTGAACCTGATTTAACTATAGATCACTACTTTGCTATTTTTCACTAGTTCAGAAAATACCTACAATTCGATATGCAGCATTAAAATATTATAGTCAAATATGGTACATTATCGTTGATCATTGATGCAATAGTTTTAAATAAACATCCCCAATAGTCAGACAAAAAGATTAGAGTAAGCCCCTTCCTTATCAGGTTTTTTAATAAGGCAATATTCAGCTTTTTATCACAATCATAATAACAAGTTACTTACTATTTAACCTTTTTACTTGACCAATAGATAGAAAGCTTACGTAACAGTTACATAATATTCGTAATAGGTCAGGCAAGATGTATGTGAATCACAGGTCAGTTCGGCCAAACAAAGCGAAGGTGTTAAACATTCAGGACGCGACGAGAGCGTCGTTTAGTATATTCGTGAGATGAATTTATGAAAATCTTATAGATGGAACTCGCTTATTCTATCCGATGCCGTTCGTAAAAATCAAAAAAAATACATACACACACGTGAAACCTTCACGCCAAGTCCCTGGCAGGTTAGCCAGAGAGTAGAAAGTGCTAAGTATCACGATTCCCAAACTCCTGCCTAGCTAGGTTTTTTATTTAATATTTAGTATTTGTTTACTACTTTCCAGAATAAAGCAGTGGGCGGGGAACGTAGTCCGAAGAACAGATTGCCAGTGGGACGCAGCATTTAGCCGCTGGATGTATACTGGTCCTATCGGTCGCTTTAGAAATCTATGGGGGGAGGCGTATGTTGAGCAGTTTTGGTCTTGCAGGAGACAGTCTTTTATGCAGACGTTGTAGGATCATCGTAAAGTATTGAAGTCCTAAAGTCCAGTGATGGCCAAAAAGTATCACGAGTAATACCTGACATTTAAGCCGTTTCGAAAAAAACCTTGCACGTTAAAGCATCATCCAGACAGTTGTAATCGCGCCCTGATCAAATTCTGCAAAGGTGACTTTGGAAACTTTGAAACGAATTAAAATTTGGATTAAATCTACGTTCCTCACCATCCGTGTGGAACCAATGTTTAATCCATGTGGAACCCGTATAAACCTTAAGTTTAAAAAAAAAGTACAATGAATATGTAACAAGAATTACATACCACATATGTATAAATATTTTTTTTATGATACTGGAAGGCAAACAAGCACCACAGGTGGTAATGGTGCGTTGCCAACCTGAGGCCGGGATGTTGGGCCTCGAGCAAAAGTAAGTTTACCGTCTACATTACTCTTCGAACCGGAATATGTCATGACGTTATGGCGGCAGGAATAGGTAAGGCGGTGGTACCTACCAATCCGGGTGAGTCGCTGCGAAACTCTACCACCCAGTCATATGACACGGTGTTAGTGACAGTAAGCCTATGCTCGCCTTTTACGAATTACCTAGCAGGAAGGCAGATGCTCTATTCTGCAAAGAAAACCGGACCAACACGGGGAAAATATGAAGCAAAATACTAGGAAATTGTAGGTCAGTCCAACCAAAACCAACATGGCGATGTATCAAACATTCACGACGAATGCGCCCTAGTCTTTTTGTGAGACACTCATCTTCCGGCTCAAAGAACTAATCTCTCTTTTACGTATGATTTATGAAAAGCTTTCACTGAAAGCTGTCTGCGGATATTGGTTATGTCATTGTAAGAAAAACCTTTGATTTATTAATCTACTCATGTATTTTTTTTTTATTTTTTTTATGATACAAGAAGGCAAACAAGCAGACGGATTTCCTGATGGTAAGAAATTCCCGCGTCGTCGTCGAGTCGTGGGTGTCGTGGTTGTGCTTTCGGGAATAAGGGCGTGAAGATACTTAGAAAGAGAGTGGGATTACAGGAAAGTGTTTGTTTAAAAATGAGAAAGGTAGACATTGGTCTTAGTCATGTGAAATCAATGTCAGATGACGATAGACATCAAAAATGTACTTACATACAATACGAATGTGAATGGGTGGTGAATGGGAAATGGGAAATGGGGAAAAAGAGGGTAAAAGACAATAAACACCATAGAGTTTATAAATGTGTCTTCGTAATTAATAATTCATTTACTAGCTGTCCTGGCGAACTTCGTTACACCCGGTGAGCATGGGAAATGATAATAAATTATTTTTTCCTATTAACATTATAAATGCAAAAGTGTGTCTGTTTGTTTGTTACTCTTTCACGCAAAAACTTCTGCACTGATTTTAACACGTTCAGTGCGAAACCAGGTCGAAAATACCCGGTCTATGTCTCGCTTGTGGTGCGGATACGAAAAGCGTTGCCTACTCTGTCGTGCGTAACGCATAACTTTAGATTGGTTTGGTCTAGAAAAGAGATAAATATATATCTGAGACGAGCTTTTCAAATGGAACATAATGGTGTGCCTACCTTCATACAAGATTTTTTTATATCAGGTGATACACTGAATAAATAAAATTTCATCACAGTGCGGCTCCAGGTTGAATACACCTTGTACCACCGCTCACCTGGTACCGCACCCCGCGCTAGCTCAGCACGGTTAGTGTTGTGACAGTAATCGCGCAACGCATCGATAATGATTTTAAGACCAGCGAAATGGTCTCGTAAAAAAATTAAACTAGACGAGAATGAAGACAGTGATGATAATAATAAATCAAATTATATATTGATTTATGAGAAACGGGTAAGTCGTGATCATTATTTGATTATTTTCCTCCTAGATAGGTAATAATTACGAGTATGCTTTCTTTTGATAAGTATTATAATAATTAGGCCATGTTACTACAAAACAATATAAGTTCTATACTGTAAATAATACTCGTAACATACAGTACGTACAATAAGTTAACAATGTTTTTATTGATACCAAGCTCTTTAGGTCGATGTTTGGCTTGGAAAACCAGGTTGTGTTCTCTTGAATTACCCACCTAAAAGGGCTATTACAAAAAGGAAGTGGTGGTGGGAAAGTCATAGTGGAATTGTTATTTTGTACAGCTTTCGTAAATTTACTGGATTGTTTATAACTAAATCAATGTGGCGATAAAATACCAAAGAGAGAGTTCGTGGAAAAAAATATTAAACCTTTTTTAACAAAGGGACTTGGACACTGGTACAGCTAACATTGTACTGCACACTACACGCTTCTTGCCTCATGGTATACACAGCGTAATGTACGCATTACGTGGGCCACACTTCGCTTACTTAACATTTAATACAATTACACTAAAGCAAAATATTTGATATATTAATTTTCACAGCCTGCAATAAAACCAAACAAATACCACTTAGTAAAGGCTGCGAAGAAGAGAAACTGTGTTAGATGCTATAAAAAGCTTGGAACATTTTTCACGAGTCGCCAAGCTGACAAAAAAATTAAAAATATACTATCTGAATGTAATTCATGTAAAAGAAACTTTTGTTTGGACTATTTCAATGAAAATTATTTTATATTTAAATCAAACTATCGATATATGTTTCTACCATCCCTAAAATACGTACAAAAATCCTCTTGTTCAGTACGGCACAGGGTACATAAGACCCTGTATTTTATTTTAGCTATACATTCTAAACCAAATAAGCTGTCTGCCTACGCCGCCATGATCATTTCAATCAATTCATTAATATTACTTAATACTAAAAGCATAAACATATGATTTTTTGGTACGTGAAGCCAAAAAACGGATTAAAGTTTTTTTAACGTTACAGGGTTTTATAAGCCTTGGGCCGCCACAATGGTAGTTTAGATTCAGGTGTAAAAGGCCCGGTACCGCAGGAATGGAAAGAATAGAAAAAAATGTGCCGCTGTGAACGTGTTAAACGAAATTTGGTACACACATAGAGGGTAACTTGGATTTACACTTGGGATAATTTTATCCCAAACATGTTCCTGTGGGACCACGCAGGCACGCCGCGGGTAACAGCTAGTTTTCAGTAAAAAAACCTATAACAAACTAAATATCTCATCACGTCAACTTTTAAATAAAAAATCCACATCGAAATCCGCCCCTCCGATCAAAAGTTATGATGACACAGACAGACTCATATATACTTGTCAAATTATAACATCCCTCGTTTTAAGTTGGGTGTAAAAATAACAGTTAAATCCTGCAAAAGCAAAAGGTATCAAACATTCACGAGGCGCTGCGAGCGTGCCCTAGTCTTTTTGTTAGACAGTATTATCGTTCCAGTTCAAAGTCGACTCATGGAAAGCTTTCAATTAAAGCTTCCTGTTGATGTTTGTAGCTACGTACTTCTAATTAAAAATCTTTGATTTTTAGGGTACCGTAGCCAATTTCCAGAAAACCTTATACATTTAATATGTTTGTTTCATCTATGTTACTACTTCATTCCCCCCTTTTTTTTTCATATGTCATTATTATACACCCATGTCAGAGACATGGCCTTTGTAAAAGTAAATAAGTATCTTCACGCCCATATCCCCGAAGTATTAGGCAGATGCACAATCAGGGCGGCCACTACTAGCCGAAGACACTAAATCCCACAATGCGATAGGTATATAGGCCTATTGCCAACTGGGCGTATATCCAATTCCATGCAGCTTTTTTTATATTAGAAGATTGGGAGAACCCAATTTTCTTTTTGTTGCCCGACCACAACCCCGTATGGTTGCTATTTTTAAATTGAAAGTTGTTGCCTGTGTATACTATATTATTCTCGTTTTTATGTTATTGACCTTTCCCAGGAAAATAACGGGAGTGATAAAAATAATAAGTGGGCTGTATCATTCTCCAAGTTATAGTATACTGGCGCCCACAGATTTTTTATTATCAGTTCAGGTGTTGTTTCAGTAAAAAATATGTAAAAATTCAAAGATACTTAGAGTTTATTTTTATTATCGTGTACAACACGAAGAAGCCTTTTTCTAGGTGTTTGATTTATTTTAAAGGGAAGTTACTTGTGTATGATTTGAATGTGTTTAAAATATGTGTTTGCAATTTTCACGAGAAATATTTTATTATTATATTATTCATTTTAATAGATTTTCTAATTGAAAACTAAATAAACAAGATTAATATTTATAATCTAGAACACATATTTATATTACCTTGCCTCATTTTGTATAATATATCCTCGTAATAATATGATTTTAAAGAAGTACAAAGATTTCAGTTTTGAAAAAGGTTAAAGTAATTCGCTGTCAATATCTTATTAATATAAATGCGAAAGTCTGTTTAAATGTGAAAATCTGATTGTTTGTTTATTACTGCTTCATGCAAAAACTGCTGAAGCGATTTTCATGAAATTTGGCGCACACATAGAGGGTAACTTGGATTAAAACATATGATAGTCTGCAATATGTCGTAATATATAAATTTTGGGGAAAAAGTAAAATAACAGACATAAAATAAATTATAGAACTTTTGAAATACGTGTGACTGACGCTAAAAATCCCACGCTTTTTAGCGTCATTATTTTTTATTTAGCATTTTATTTATTTTTCGTGATTGATTTCTTATTTTTCAACAATTTTAGATATATGTATTCTGAGTCCCTAGTTAAAATATCGTAAGCCAATTCGAGAAATATATTGGTGCATTTTATCACTATTTTCAGTAAGTAAAACAGCGCAAGTGTATTCATACACTCTGAAATTCGTCTGCTTGTTTACTTTCAGCTCGACAAAAATATCACACATAAGAACCAGACAGTACAGACATAACTAGAACGAAAGCTTGTCACAAAGAAAATTACACCATATGACAACATAAATAGGTCTAAAGGCTGTCATGTAACGTAATTAGGTTTGTTGTTTGATGAATAATTTGGATAGTTTGGATTCCCCAAACTGTTTTTTATATGTGATAGCAACACCCCTTGTTTACTTTCAGTTCGACAGAAATGTCACACATAAGAACCAGACAGTACAGATATTACTATAACGAAAGCTTGTCAGAAAGAAAATTACACCATTAACAACATAAATAGGTCTAAAAGCTGTCATGTAACGTAATTAGGTTTGTTATTTGATGAATAATTCATATTGAAACAACTCTACTGTTTAGTGTCCCTATCACGAACACTTATCGTTTTCGAGTAGTCGAGTCGAAAGCTACGTCATGTTAACGCTATCGTTTTTTTAGATTAAGTTTTCTTTATACAACATCACCACACTATGGATTAAGTACACAAGCAAACGCAAACACAATGTACTAATTGTATACGGTTTTTTTTCTGATGTTCATTCTTTTCTAGCGTAATGAGCTTAAAATTCATCGGAAGTAAACTTTGACTAGGATCAAATGTAGCGGAACTTTAAGAATGGGAGTATATTCATTCTTGATTTAAGTAGTAACAGGTTACATTATTCTAAAAAGTTGACGTTTCGGTTTTATCTAAGATGAAACAGAGTGGATATAATAACTGGTATTTTTCAATCACTACATAGTGAAAAATAAACTCTGACCCTATGTATGATTTCTAGGTCTTTAAAACTACACAACAGACTTTGATGTGTTTTTAATAGATAGAGCGAAGAAAAGTTACTTTGGCCTGTTTTTTTAAATGTATAGAGTAATTCAAAAGAAATGTTTATATGTGTAATAAAATAGAAGTTTGTCAGCCCGTGCGTAGCTGGGACGGGCTGCGGTAATTAGCACAAATATCTTTGCAAAAAACGTTAGTAAGACTGTCTCTTAATGTACTTATGGGTTATTGGTCTTTACTATAATTAGTGAGAATTTTTCAGTTCCATTGTGATTTACTTCGAAAAATAAACAAACTGACGAATTACTAATGAAAGAATTATCATGTATCAAAGATATCAACCATATAGGTTGATAATATATATATATATATATATAATGAGGTCGCTTTATGGTGAAGAAGTATATTGGAAGAATCCTTGTTTTACAGATTCCTCTTCTAAAATTCGAAACAGCTATGTGGGGATCATCAAACGATTTCAATAATTTCAAATCTGTTTGAGGGGATCGTTTGTCAAGAATCAGCTTTTGAATTATCGAGTCGAAAACCAAAATGTTCATGATAGAGGTACTATTTAGCTTGGCCATCTGTTCACTAAGTAGGTTGCCTTTGACCACATATAATTATACTGTCCGAGTCCAATCAAATCCTACGAATGCTCTGAGCATTGATTTACATTTTATTATTTGTTAGTCAATGTATTAAAGCATATTTAAATGCAATGCATGTCTAGATTTTCAAATTACAGAAAATTCGTTATGCGTATAGCTAAAGATTTGGGTTCAATTATAGATTTTTTTCATAAATTCCATCCCAAAGGGACAATAAAAAGGGATGAAAATCGTAACCATTTTACTCTGACGAAGTTGTTAACAGCTAGTACTTAATCATAATATTAATAGGTGAGGCAAAAACTTTGGACCCCTTTTTACGAAAATTGCGCGGACTGAGGAGTATGAAATTTGGCACACTTATAGTTTATGTGTAGGAGAAGTTCAGAAGCCTAATATTTTTTAATAATAATGCTTAGGTAAGTAGTAAATTAAATCAATCAATAAAAAATTATAATTTAATACACAACCTTGCATTTGACACACACAAACGAAAGTATTGATAACAATAAAAATCACAGATGGCGTGCAGGATACATTTATAATGTTTGGAAACAAAGTAGTTGGTCTTGATGAATAAAGATGGCGTTCTTATTATAAAATTTATTATAGTCAAATTTCGAATACTGAACGACCAATAGTACTTATAATTCTGGCAAAGTACAACAAATAGTTACTTCATTCATTCACATGTTAAATGTGTGAATGAATGAATGAAAAAAAATATAGAACTTAGTCGGCAACGAGCATGACCTCTAAACATCTGTTGTTACTTAATATATATTCTGTGGCTACATCACCAACAGCCAATCAATAAATAAGAAATTTCATTTATAAAAAGTATCGTCCAAGTGCAGTCTACTTAAAACTTCTAAGAACACTTCGCGGGCACGAGCTCATTCTGCATCTTGACATATAGCGATAGATACTTCGACTTCTAGCTTTATTTATATCGAGTACTTCAGAAATAACCCAACATCATACAACTTCTTTTCTTTAAATGATTGCACAAAAAATAAGTGTAATGTTTACAGGGTTCATGTATTTTTAATAGCATAAAACAGTAAATAAGTACATGGCTACCTCAATGGTAAAACAATACCGTTTTCGATAATGCTGTCCTGTATTAGGAGTGTAAGTCTACCGGCTACCCTACCCTCCATACCGGAACATCTCTACATAAATGTTCTTCAAAACCAATAATTGTTACGTACTGCATATAGGACACATAACTTAAAACAACGGTTAATATTTTTTTTATCTGTTCACTCTTCACGCAAAAACTGCTGAATGGAAGTTTCACCGATTTTATGACATGTTTAGTAGTAGCTTATACATCAGATCGACATAGGATAACTTTCATACCGGGAAAACCTTTTGTTCCCGTACCTATAATATGTACCTGTTTTTGAAATGGCTAATGTGTTGCTAACCTCGCCGGGGAAAGAACCGGGGAAAATTATAAAAACTTTATCATTTTCCCCGGGCTTTGTAATAAACTACAAAAATTACTTTAACTTATGTATGAAGTCGCGGGCAACATCATATATTTTAGAAGTGAAATGACTTCAGGTTTTTGTGGTAGATATAAAATAACACTTCGATTTTGTTTTAATCTCTTTTTAATGTGTTTCCACGTCACATTTCAAACAATGACAAACAAAAACGACGGTTGGGTATTTTCCAGCGGCTATTAAAATTTCACTTTTTTGTTCAACAATATTTTATGGTACTGAAACAAACAACATAGTGGCACACATATAGATGGTAGCTATGATTAGCACAAAGAATAACTTTTATCCCGAAAAAAGGTTCCTGTGGGACCGTGGGTGTGGGACGCCGTGGGCAATAGCTTGTGTAATATAATGCCCTACATACACCATAGATGCTGTAGGTGCGTTGCTGTATTGCGGCCAATGTTAAAAGCCCATTGTACAACTATTTCGGCTATCCTACCATACGGAACAGAACATGACTCTGTCCTTATGGTGTCAGGATTGGTCAGGTGGTGGATCCCTACCCGGACAAGTTGGTGCACAACGTTCTGCCACCAGTAGTCTTGTTGGTTAATTCCATTTAATATGCCCGTCTCTTACGATCTATCTGGTAGAAAGGCAGATGGTCTATTCTACAATGGAGATCTGGACCGACACTGGGAAAAAATTAAGGAATTCAGGGATCCATATACAGTTCCAACCCATCAGATCCAGACTAGGTGGCAATGGGATCACTTCAGAAGTACGTTTTTTCAAATAAAAAAGGTATTCGCAAAATCATTGAATAGAAGTCGATTACACACCGTCCTCTTTATTTCATGGTGGTCAAAATTAACGTAGTGGTAACTTCGAAATCAAACTTAGGCTGCCATTATCTTGACAGCTAAAAGGGTTTCAGTGGATGAGTGAAAACATTAAAAAAACTCGGGTGAAGCCTGGTGCAAGAGCTAGTGAAGTAGTAATTATTTGGTCTATTGTGTGTATGTAAAAATTAATCCCAATTTCGTCCAAGTTAATCCTAATGACCGTCGCATCACGTCTGAACGAATGGACCAATTTGAATTAAAAAAAATGTTGTGTTGGTTATTGACTGGAGAAGGTTCTCATGAACAGAAACTCTGGGAAAGTAGCAGGGAAAATAGGAAAAACAGTACTTTATTTTTTATAAAACTATTATTAGCTGTTAATGTCAAGCGAAGATACGAAGTTTGCGGGATTGACTAGTTTATTACACAAATGGACACAAACTTTTAAGAAAGCAGCTTTTGAATGGATAAAGATTGGGCACAAGAAACGTGTTTTTAAGTCACAGCCTAAATCTTTATAATTTCCAACCTACTTTCACAGTAAAGTTGCTTTTCACCAGCTTTCAGCATCCTTTCACAAATATTTCCAAGAATAACTTCGTAGTTTCAGATATAGAAGGTCACGCCTGGAATTATAAGATTTCGTCTTGCATTTACTAAATCCCGGTGAAGCTGTATAAACCGCGAGGTTGGCAACATATTAGTCATACAAAAAAAGTCTTGCATTTATATTCCGGCTTTAAGAAATAATTATATACTCATTAGTTGAACCGGCGAATTTCGTACCACAACTTAGTGATGTTCAACAGCATCATCTACCTCTTTCAAAACACTCGAGGACTCATTTGAAAATTCGTTTAAAATTTCAATAAAATTGGTCCAGCTGATTAGGAGTACTTTCAAAACACTCGAGGACTCATTTGAAAATTCGTTTAAAATTTCAATAAAATTGGTCCAGCTGATTAGGAGTACCGTGACAAATACAAATACCGAACATTTATTCGTTTCATCGATTTAAAGATTTCGAGCAAGTTGGCCCAGCCCTGTAGGCAAACTTAGGTGAAAAATCAACGTACAGAAATTTATTAAAAAAATGTAAAATCTAGTGGTCCGGTGAAGGATTTGTCTTCATGAGATACCGGATTCGATTACCGGGTTGGGCAACTAAAACAATATTACGTGTTTTTTCAATTTCTCAATAAAAATAAAGTTGCCCGGGATTGCTTACATGCCTGGTAGGCAATATGTTTGTAACATATCTCACAGTAGGACTTAGTGTCTTTGGCTAGTCGTGGGTACCTTAATTGTACCTCTGCCGACGTGTTTTGAGGATACGGGCGTTATAACATTACACTTGAAAAAAAGTAAACTACCTTTACTAAAAAGTATTTTTTCAATTTACTCCAAAAACATTACCTTAAAACAACTCTGATAGCAATCGTATTATTTTTTAATCACACCTCATTAATTATTCACAAAGTAATATTAAATTACTGGAGTTAAATACAGTCATTTTATTAATTACCATTTCTGTGTCCAAACATCAGATACTGTATTGATGAAAAGTGTGCTCGATTCGTACTACGAGCAAGCTTCAATCACCGCGAGCAATATCGGCAACACGTTATCAGCCTTTTAATAAAATGCCTGAAATGTACACAATTTACCGATTATTTGTTCTGTAACATGTAAATGAATGTATTTTACAGCAAATGATTTTAATGATTATTAAAGAACACCCGTACACCTTTTCATTCTGCATTTATTATTGTTCTACCGGTTTTTTTTATAATATTGGAAAGCAAATTTCCTGATTGTAAGAAATTCCTGCCGCCTAGAGATACCAAAGGTGGTAGTGGTTCGTTGTCAACCTGAGGTCGGGATGTTAGTCCTCGAGCAAAAGTAAGTTTACCGGCTACCTTACCCTCCGAACCGGAACACGTCATGACGTTATGGCGGCAGGAATAGGTAAGGCGGTGGTACTAATCCGGGCGAGTCGCTGCGAAACTCTACCACCTAGTCAGATGTCACGATGTTAGTGACGGTAAGCCTATCTATGCTCGCCGTTTACGAGCTACCTGGCAAGGAAGGCAGATGGTCTATTCTGCAAAGGAGCCCGGACCAACGCTGGTTCATAATTCAACCTATAAGATTTAATTATATTATGTAAACAGATACTTAAATCATGTAGTTGTGAAAGTCGTGTTACTTACATTATTTGTAACACAAGAATAGCTGAACCGATTTGACTGAAAATTAATGGCAAGGAAGCTTAGAACCGGTAGAAGGACATTGGATACTTGTTACTCTGTGCGACTGCAAGAAAATTAAGAAAAAACAATTTTTTTATATTTCCATACAAACTGAACGAGTGGGAATAAGATTGCCGGAACAGCTTTTTATTGTAATAAAAACTCAAGAACCACTATCAGATCGTGATCAAATTGAGTACTGTTTCCACTAACCATCATATAAAATCTTATCAAAATCTGTTTGTTATTGACCAAGTAATCGCGTACAATAAAACACACAGTCAAATTAATACGCTGATAAGTCAACAAACACACGGATCTCCTGATGGTAAGAGTTTACCGTGACTGTAAATGATTATTGGTCTACAGACAACTTAGATGTCATTGGTGCGTTGTAGAACTAATCCAATTATGCAAATATACGGGCTACCCTACACCCCAGACTGAAATATGACTAGAGTTATTATAACGACAGGAATAGGTAAGGTGGTTGATCCCAGATCGGACAAGTTGCTGCACAGCACTCTACCACCAGTGGTATTATTGGTGGTGACTTGTTTTATCTATGCCTCTTACGAGCTGCCTGGCAGTAAGACAGGTCTTATCTATTTAACGGACCCGGATCAACATTGAGATGTCTCAGTCCGATAGTTTTTCCTTGTACCGACAATTTTTTTTATGTCATTGCGACGTAAACAAGCAGACGGATTTCCAGATGGTAAGAAATTCACGTCGCCTAGAGACACCAAAGGTGGTTATGGTGCGTTGCCAACCTGAGGCCGGGATGGTGGGCCTCGAGCGTAAGTTAGTTTACCGGCTACCTTACCCTCCGAATTAGAACACGTCATGACGTTATAACGGCAGGAATAGGTTAGGCGGTGGTACCAATCCGGGTGAGTCGCTGCGAAACTCTACCACCTAGTCAGATGTCACGGTGTTAGTGACGGTAAGCCCATGCTCACCTTTCACGAGCTGCCTGGCAGGAAGGCTCATGGTCGATTCCGCAAAGGAGCCAGGACCAACACGGGGAAAAGAATAATAATAATTCTAATATTCTATTTTAGACTACGTCTTTATACAAGTTTTAGGTAAATTAATAAAATCATTTTGAAGTTCCAAACAACTTTTTTCAAGAAGAAAACTCAATATAGCTCAAAAAGAAAACTTTTTCAGGCATCGATTTTCACAATGACTAACATAAAGTTGTAGGCTTATTTTTTGCTCCTTCAGTAATCTTTCCAATATTTTATCTTCGGTAATATTCATTGTTAGCCCACGTCCACGAGTTTTTTCCCAGAGATGTTTTACCTATAGATCATAATTTTATAACCGTCAAGTGAGTCGTGTGCTTTAATCAACACAAAAAAAAACAAAAAATAATTGTAACCGCCGACAAAATCAACATGTAATATAGCTAGGAACCTCATAATTATGCGATTCGAATTTTAAAAATTATTTAGATTCGAATCGAAATCTGTCCATCCATTCAAAAGCTATGATGCTACAACACAAACAGATACACGCACGCATCACCGTGTTGGTCGGGGCTCCTTTGCAGAATACACCATCTACCTTCCTGCCAGGCAGCTCGTAAAAGGCGAGCATAGGTAAGCCGTCATTGACACGGTGACATCCTACTGGGTAATAGAGTTTCGCAGCAAGTCGCCCAGATTGGTACAAACCCATTACCTATTCCTGTCGCCATAACGTCATAACGTGTTCAGGTTCGGAGGCTAAGGTAGCCGGTAAACTTACTTTTGCTCGAGACTTAACATCAGGGCCTCTGGTTGGCAGCACACCATTGCCACTTTAGGCGGCGTGAATTTCTTACCATCAGGAAATCCGTTTGCTTATTTGCCTTCCAATATAAATATGTATAAAGACCCTCTTTTTCCTTCGTGTTCAAAAATAACTGAAGCGGGCTAAAATTATATCGCCTTTGTAAGCTGCCTGGTAGAATGGCCGATAATAAATGACCTGCACGAATACAAAGAAACACAGATGTGACTGTCGCTTATGTAAGAAGCTTATTATTTATGAGCACGTCTTTCAGTTGCAAATAAGGATTTTCATTAATTTTTAACACTATCTGAAAAAAGGGATGCTATTCTTACATAGTAAACATCGAAAAAAATTAACTAAGATTTTCCACTGATGTTTTGAATCTTAAAGCACCTTCACACCCAAGTCCCTGAAGAGGTGGGCAGAGGCACAACAAGGGCGCCCACGACTAGCCGAAGACACTATGTCCCACAATGTGATAGGTGGCAAGCCTATCGCCAACAGGGCACATTTTCAATCCCGAGCAACATTTTTTTTATTAGAAAATTGGAAAAACCCAATTTGCTTTTTGTTGCCCGACCCGGAATTCGAACCCAGGACCTCATGCAGTCAAGTCCAACAACCGAACCGCTAGACCACATAGGCGACAATTTTAATAATTTAAATAGGAGATGTTTTGAATCTTAAGTTTTTGTTACATTTATTATTGAAAGCTGGCAGTTAATAGCAAGTATTTCTATTATACGAAAAAAATATGAATCCATCAAGAGTCTCTGAAAAGTAAATAAAAGAAATATTGTTCTTAAAAAAGAAATATTTATGAGAACAAAGGCGAGACTCATAAAAAAAGAATATTACTCTGGCCCGTTTCATTCCAGTTGAAATAATAGGAACAAACAATGGAACACGCTATTACAATCTGTGAATGTATCGGTTAATCCAACACTCATCTAATATTGATATTTGCTATAAATGTTTGATAAGAAACTGTAAGATCTCCAAGTTCTTCGTTTACACACTTCTTCAATCGAATACTTGACCGATTTTGATACAACATATCCCACATAGCGCAAAATATCCCACATATTCGATTTTTTTTATTTATTTTTATAACATTGGAAGGCAAACAAGCAGACGGATTTCTTGATGGTAAGAAATTCACGCCGCCTAGAGACACTAAAGGTGGTAATGGCGCATTGCCAACCTGAGGCCGGCCTCAAGCAAAAGTAAGTATCACAAGATATAAAGATGTAACATATTAATTGTTTCAGAAGTTCTCCATTTTAAATAATGTATTAAAATTATACTAGTTGTATAATTTTGTATTGTGTAAATACATTATTAGTTGCAGTTCTGTTCTTTCTATATTTTTCACCGACTTTTAAAGAAGGAAGAGGAAGACCCGCAGTGTGATAAGCGGCCAAGTAACGTTATTTTTTCTAGAAAATTGTAACACATTGTCTTTTTTTGTGCCGGCCCTGGAATTAATCCCAGGACCTCAAGAAGTCAAGTCCAACGGAGGACCGCTAGACCACAAAGACGATATATCAATTTTCAATTTTTTTCTTACTGAAAAGGTTTAAAAGTTAAAGATATACATTCACAGACATTCGTCGATAAAAATCAGATTCTAGAAGTGTCAGACTTGTAAAAAATGCTAGATTCTATGAATACTAGATTCTTTCTACAAGTGGCAGATCCTACAAATGAAAGATTCTAGAAAGGCCAGCCCCTGGAAATGGCAGGATTCTAAGCCTAAGCCCGTGCCGGCGGCGGTTACGGGCCCGCAGTTTCTGTAGAATGTCGATTTGTATGCAAAAAGGGCACATTTTACGACGCGCTTTACACCCGCAGCGCCCGCGGTTGTTTGCGGTTCCCGCGGCAGCGATCGCCCGCCCGTAGAATCGTACAAGTTTGCGAGCGATGATTTCAATCGCGACGGCTGTGTGACGGTCTCGTGAGTTTTAAAATAAAACCGCAGTTACACAACCGCAGCGGGCGCGGTTAAAAGCCGCACCGTGAGTTCTTAGTCTTAAAATGACAGACTTTTATACAATTTTCATCATTCAAATTGTAATATGTACCTTTATAAATGTTGGTGATTAGTATGCACATTTGGTTTTCAAAAGAAAAATTAATGTTAACTTTTGTAGAGAAATATGAAATATGTGAGCATGAGAACCATATTACTGAAAATTTAATTAAAACGTCTGTAAATTTGTGTTAAGAGGTTTAACCTAAAAACATATGAAAAAGAAAGGCCCGCCTACACCAGAATATTTATATATTTATTCTGAATCTCCTCTGTGGTCTAGTGGTTTATTTGTTGGACTTGACAGCATGAGGTCCCGGGTTCGAATCCCGGGTCGGGAAACAAAAAGAAAATTGGGTTTTTCCAATTTGTCAAGACGTCATTTTAAATTATTGCGAAAATGAGCACAGACAAAAATATCGTTATCTCTTTCGGCACACGTAGTATCAAAATTTGTTAAAAAGAGACAAAGGGATATTGCTTAGTTACAAGCCGATTTCAAGGGAATTTATTTATCTAACTAGCTGTCCCGTCGTATTTCGTTCCACCCGTTTAGTTTGTATGGGGAAAAAATATTGTTTCTTCCGTTTTCCTTGCAAGTTTCCCGGTTTTTCTTTTTATAATAACTAACACAACAAAAAAAAAAGAATTTGCCAAATCGGTTCAGCCGTTCGGAAGTTGAATAAAAAGAAAAACCGGGAAAATTGCAGGGAAAACGGAAGAAACAATATTTTTTCCCCATACAAACTAAACGGTTGGAACGAAACACGACGGGACAGCTAGTTAGATAAATAAATTCCGTTGAAATCGGCTTGTAACTAAGCAATATCCCTTTGTCTCTTTTTAACAAATTTTGATAATAGAATATAATAGAACGTTTTTCTAACAATAACTAACACAACAAAAAAAAAGAATTTGCCAAATCGGTTCAGCCGTTCGGAAGTTGAGCGCGTACCAACACTTTTAACAGTTCTTTTTTATATTATAGATTAGATAAGGAACAATATTGCACTTCCTTATATATTCCTATTTCTATGTTTTTTGCGGTTTTACAGGTCTTAAATTAAGTGCAATAAGTTCTAAACAAGATAACTTTTCAAAATGAAACATTTATCAAAATGGATAATGCTAAAGATAACCTGATAAACGGATTAGCCTCCGACTGAGCTTAACGAAGTTTAATTTATAGATGAGGCTTCGATTTCCGCGAAAATGCTTAGGAAATTGGAAACCAGTACTTGACTCCGTTATCCTCGCTACTAAATATGATAATACTTACGTATAAAGTAAATTAGTTATTGATCTAAGAGTTTTCAAACAGATCTCGCCTAAGCGCCACTATGAATACTAAAACAAGAACAGAATGAATGTTTTCATAATTGAGGCGCAGTGAATCTGCTAAAAAAACTGACACCATTGCTTCATTATTACGTCGCGATTTAATAATTCCTTTTTTAAAAAATATTAATGATTCTGAGATGTTCATAATTATATTATTTATTAATACTGTCACTTCTGTTATTACTTCTAAATTTCAATTATATGCTGATGATCTCCAGCTTTATCGACGTTGTAATGTCGGGAATGTAGCAGATGCTATAAATGCCTTTAACAATTATCTGGCGCGTATTCACTTTTGGGCAAAAATGTTTGGTCTGATGGTAAACGCTTCGAAATTTCATGCTATGATCGTTAGAGGTAAATATATGCGAAAACAATTAATTAACATACCCTCTCTTGCATATGATGATACACCCACTTTGCTCACTTCATCGGTTCAAAACTTAGGTATTTTATTCAACCAACATTTTTCTTGAGCAGCTCATGTTAATAGCGTCAGTAAGAAAGTACGCCATGTTATCCACTCTCTCAAATCACTTCAAAATTTCCTTCCTTTTGAAACAAAGATATCCCTTATGAACTCTCTCATCATACCTATTATTGATTACGGACTTCTGTTATCCTGATGCCACAGAGAACTTTTTAAATAAGCTTGAGATGTTACAAAATCAATGTATTCGGTTCCGTAAATTTGACCACATTTCTGAATATAGAGCCAAACTCAAATAGCTCCCTATTCGTCTTCGCAGAAATATTATTTGTATCTTGCCTTCTCTACAACATTTTATTTAATCTTTATTGCCCGGAATATCTAAAAAAGTCTTTAATCTTCTTCATTCTCCGGATTCTCCTAATCGTTCTACTGTTGCTTGCCTATTACGTGTTCCACCTCTACGTAACACTTTCTTTTCACATTCTTTCACGGTTGATGCAATCAGGCTGTAGAATTCTCTTCCCTCTTCTATTCGTAGAAGTAATACACAATATTTTTGCAAAAAACAATTGAATTTGCAATATACTTAATTAAATATAATAAATATTTTATTCTTTTGGTCCATAAATTGTTAATATATTAGTTTAAGTGTTTAGTTTTATTTGCTTATTCGTACACTACAACCAGAACAAATTTATGTTCAAATTCGGGGGTCGGGCTACGTCGTTGCTGGTTGGGGGGAGTACACGTTGATCGGCGTGTAGTTCTCCCCAAACAAACCCGTCGTGGAGTTTGAGGCCTTCTTGGGCCTCCTATCTGCGGTGGTGCTGCGCCAGGCACCGAGTCAGGTCCTTCTCATGGGGACCTGAATGCTAAAGCCCGGGACTGGGGCAACCCCGCCTCCGACATCCGCTAGGAGATTGTCAGGGAGTGGGCCGTGGTCGTGGGGCTGAGTCTACCAAAACATGGGCCCAGCTCACACGTGCGTTAGGTGGAACGGGGGGTCCGTCGTTATCTAGTCTGAGCCTATAGGGTGGAGTCCGAGGTAGAGACCCTCCTTTTGCGAAGAAGAAATGAAGCAAAAGGAGACAGCGGAGCGGGCCCGGGAGGACGATCTCAACTCAGGCCTGTTTCGGCGCAAGGGCGCAAGAAGGCGGTTCCTACGCCTTAAAAGCGCCTATGATGCGGGGCTGCCGCAGGGAGTCGGGGGACTTTCCACGGCCAGCACGGCCTTGCACGCCTGGGGGGCAACTCAATAGCCAGTGTCGCTCCTCTTACAGTGCAGGAGGAGGCCCGGTGAGGACCGGGCTGAAGCCGCGGAGCGAGATGGTGAAAGCCAACGCGACCCCATCTCGCTCCTTGCTGGGCGGCAGGAAGGTCATTATGTGGTTTTCAGTCGGTTCGAGTCCTATATAACCCGCTGCTCTCCCCCAAGAGCGGATATTTATTTATTTACATTATATTTCATTACAAGATGTTACACGTATAAATTCTTGATTGATAATGCTACTTCTTTAAAATTTTTGGAGCTGTTGTAAAATAAGGTAGGTAGTCGTTAATGAAATGAAATCTGATGAATCGTCACTATCACTCGATGAGCTCTCCCCAACATCACTACATAGTATAAAACAAAGTCGCTTCCTTTGTCCATTTGGATGCTTAAATCTTTAAAACTAAGCAACGGATTTTGGTGCGTTTTTTTAATAGATAAAGTGATTAAAGAGGAAGGTTTATATGTATATTTAATAACCGTGCGAAGACGGGGCGGGCCGTTACTAACATGTTAATAAGCCACTGTTTTCTCTATCTTTTTGATTTGCTTGTTAGTTGTACTTCGCGAAACGAAGAAAATAACCTGGGTTATTAATACATCCTAACATCCCATTTAGGTTTGATGGAGGTCATTATTCATGAACCTGACAAACCCTACTCTATCTTGCTTATAATAAGTCGAAAACCAGTAACATTGCAAATATTTCAAGACCTAAGTAATCCAAGGTTTGTGTCATATAATATACTCTTTTATTTTTTTTCTTTTACATCGTCTTGCGACAAATAAAAATTTTCAACAGCCTTTGAGAGAATGCCTAGAACTGAAGTAATCACTTTCATGAAATATTTGATATTTTCCTACGTCGGCGCTTGGTAAAACTTCCAAACATTCATATTTTAAATACAGTAAGACTTGTACTATTTTACGTATCACTTATAATTTATTATTTTGTAAATAGCCAACCGGTTTCTATTATATTTTCATTATTATATTCATATGATTTTTTTATGAAACTTTACATTTCCAACGTAGGAGTAAATGCAGTGGTTTTCACAGTGGTGTTTTAGAATTCACTTGTGTTTGATAGTCAACGTCTGTACCTAACTGCAAATATATTTCATATTGAAATAACCACATTCCAAATAAGGTTTTAGACATGTTTAGTTTTCCCGCGGGGTTAGGGGGTCCCACGGAAAAAAGTGTTCGTGTGTCTTTGTGTGTGTGCTTGCGTGTGTGTCGTCATATTTTTCAATGAATGGATGTATTTCGTCAGAGATTTTTGAAGTTATACTTCTTTTGGCGCGTTAGGAAAAAATGATGAGGGTAAATTTTTACGATGCGCGCGCACACCGTCACGAAAAACCGACATGATGAAGTTAGCTATAGATAACATTTTAGTTTTTCACCTTAAAGGTACCTTAAATATTAAATAAACTTTATTTAACTAAATAATGCATTATAATAAAACTTTTAATGTATTAAATACCTTTTTTCTACGGTTAATGTAATTTTGTCTACAAATGTAAAATAAGGCAAAAGATACAATTTTCAAAAAGATTTTTTTCTTATTACGCCGAAGAAGTTATAACTTCTAACGCGTGTACATAAGTACACACACAATTTTTTTTGTTTAAAAGCTGACGTGATCGAGATAATTGTTACCTAAATCACATAAAGGTTTTGTTTTTCTAATTTTCAGGATAATAATAAAACAAGATGTTTATATGTGAGTTTTTCGACTCTGTGGTCTAGCGGACCAGGTGTTGGACTTGACTTTATGAGGTCCCGGGTTTGAATCCCGTAGCGGGCAACAAAAATAAAATGTGGTTTTTCCAATTTTCTAAGAAAAAAATGTTGCCCGGGATTGGATATGTATCTGGCTGGCAATAGGCTTGCCACCTATCACGTAGTGGGATTTAGTGTCTTCAGCTAGTCGTTGGTGCCCTGGTTGTGCCTGTGCCCATTTCTTCGGGGATACGAGCGTGACGATACTTACTTTTTTATATGCGACTTCGTTGACGTAGAATATTTAATTAATATTTGAAAATGTAGCCTATGTTTCAACTCGGGATTTTAACTACATCCATTTAAAATTTCATCAAAATTAATACAGTGATTTAGCCGTGAAAGCGTAGAAGACAGACATAGAAAGAAAGAAAAGAAAGAAAATATATTTTTTGCGGAATATGCGTGTTGAAGTTGTTACAAAATTATTTAAGCTTTCCAACATATTCTACCACATTGTGGTGTGCAAATAATTTAATATTTTTATAAGTATAAAATAACTAATTATATACACAATGTTTTAAAATTCATACGAACAAATAGTTTTATTCTTATTATAATTTGAGTTATAACTTACAAATAATTTTAAAATGATAATAAATTTAGCCCTGTCTACCGTAAACTACCACCGTTTCCAAACCTAGCCAGTCGGGAGAAGAAACGGCGAAACAAACTCCCTTGGCAGCCAGTAGTATAATCTATCGTCCTTGTAGTACCATCGTTTCCAAAACATAGCCCGCTTTCTGAAATTATAACAAATCATTATTATTATTACAAACATTATATTATTTATGCTTGTCTGCAAGAAAATCTTTAACACTATAATATGTCTTATCTAATAGCAAGTCAAATACCTTCTTTTGAAATCTTTTTAATGGCAGTGATTTAAGATTATCAGGAATCTGGTTGTATATACGAATCGACATGCAACATATATTAGTTTTGCAAATATTGAGTTTTTGGTTAGGCACATGGAGTTTCTTACTATTATTAAAATGTGATAAACCTTGGACTTCAGCATTTGTTTGAAACAAATGATGATGTTTTTTTACAAATACACATACAGCCAGAATATATAAACAAGGTAAAGGTAATATTTTGAGAGACTTAAAAAGTGGCCTACATGAATGCAACTGATTAACACTACATATTGCTCTTATACAATTCTTTTGAACTCTAAAGATTTTATTTAGTTCTACAGAATTTCCCCAAATAGGAATACCATATTGCAAAACGGAAGAAAAAATTTCGAGTTTACAATATTGGAATAGATATGGCTAATTACATATGAAACAGGTATGTAGTTATGTATGTCCTGGCGTAATAAATAATATGGAAATAATGATAATATGCCTTAATTTCCGAGTTATGAATAAATGGATTTCAAACGAAATTAATGAATGAACAGTCTCGGGGTACTGTTATAAATTGCAGTATCAGTAATTAAACGCATGCCAGTCGGACATTCCTATCGATTTGCAATAGGAATATCTAGAGAACGCTACAGTTTGACTGAACAGTTTTGCATCTTTATTATTGCATCTTTGAAATAACAAAGTTTTGGGACCAAATGTGTTCTTCAGTTTAATATGAAATCATGAATAAAGTTTTGAAAACATCGACTTTCGTCTTCAGAATGAAATAGACTTCTAATCATGAACATATTTTTAAAATTATCAAGTTGCTTGTTTAAGATCAAGTGGAGTTAAATAAAAAACATTTTTGGAAAATCGTAATGAAAGTTTTAGAATTGTACTTTCTTTCTACAGATTTAATAAACTTACTTAAGACTTCCTTTATTAAACAAATATGTACAATTTACATATAATACAATGCAATCTTGATTAAACAAATAGTTTTTTGGAAAATCATAAACGATTTTTGAAATTAACAACTTTATTAAAGCATAAACAGCCTGAACTTAATATGTCATAGGTAGGTAGCTCAATAGTTTTTAATGGTAATGTTTGATTTTTACTAAGTTTATTTAAGATTTTGTCTGTTTTAGTCAAAAAAAAAATCTGTAATTACATTCCAATTCATGGATTTTTAAAAAAAGTCCGTTTTGAAATGTTTTCCTCCTTCTTGGCACTTGTTCAAACTCTTTTTTTATGTTTTATTTTATAAATGAATACAGTTGCACTACTTCAATTAAAAACTATAAAATAATAACATTAGGCAATCGGTTCCGCTATTATAGCGTCTTCGGGGCTATGAGTCTATGGTAACTTAATATTATAAACTAGGTAAATAACGTCGGCTTGAGACCAAAAGGTTACAGGTTCAAATCCTGTATGGGGCGAAATTTTTTCTTTTCTTAAAACTAATATATCAGGAAAACAAATAAAAACGAAAAGTTTGGCGGTTAATGTAGGTACGGTAAGTGCAAGTGTATTTATCAAAGTTCTCATTATTATATTTATATCTACAAGTATTAATCTTGTATCGATATAAAATAAATGTGTAAATGACTAATTCTGTATATCTATCTTCTATCTGTATAGCTATAACATCAGGAAAGTAAGGTGAAAGTGAAACTCCTTTCGAGAATTCAAAATTACATTAATATGCATAAATAGGTATATTTTTTGACAGTTAATATAATTTTTAAAATGAAAAATGTTCAAATATTTAAATAACAAAACAACTAAATTAAATGAAAAACTAAAGTTGAATTTCATAATTAAGATATCTTTGCAGTTAGGTACCGATGTTGACAAATAGAAACAAGTGAATCATACAAAAGTATGATGACACACACACACACACACTCGCAAGCATACATACAAATACAAACGAGCGCTTTCCGTGGGAACCTCTAACCCCGTGGGAAAAACTAAACATACTTAAAACCATAGTGGGAATGTAGTAGGAATGTCATTATAATAATAGCTGTCCGAGCAGACGTTGTTCTGCTATTTTTTTTGCTGTGATTCACCCTCATCACTTTTTTTTTTCTCCATTAGAAGCTCTACTGAGCATCTTCTTTGACATTACGATCTAGTCTATAGACTAATGAGTAATTCTAATTTCTCTTAATCTTCTAAGCTACAGTCTCTAAGTAAAAGTCCATCAACTTTTACTTAGTGTCTCTAAACTTAAGTTCTATTGGTATCTTGAACTTAAAACACTGTCGCTTGATTTTGGCACTAGCACTTTGTGAATCTACACAACACTACACTAGTTCATATGCCTTTGTCCTTTTCAGCCTTCTCATTGTACCTGTGATATCGAGGAGCTGGATTGCCTCGATGTTCACATGATGGTGAAGTCTATGGTGATGAGCTTCTGCACTTTTTTTTATAACGTCACTGACAAACTCCACTTTGATATCCCGATGGAGGTCATCATTTCTTATGTACCAGGGTGCATTTGCAATATTTCTAAGCACTTTGTTTTGAAACCTTTGTATACACTGTATATTGGTCTTTTTGGCCATAACTGTATACCATAAGTCCATATCGGTCTTAGGACTTGTTTGTATATCAATACTTTGTTTTGGATTGTTAATTTCGAATGTCTGCCAATAAGCCAATACATATTTCTATAACGTATGCCTAACTCTTCTCGTTTCTTTTTTACATGAGCTTTCCAGCGTAGCTTTGTATCGAGTGTCAGGTATTTAGCTGTGTTGGAGTATGGCACTATTTTCTCATTGATGTAAATTGGTATGTCTTTAACTTTTTTGTTAGTGAAGTTAATATGTGTAGACTTGGCTTCATTCAGTTTGATCCGCCACTTTTTTGTCCATGACAGGACTTTGGATACAGCAGTTTGAACTTTTTCTGTTGCTTCTCCCTCACTTAGAGTTATAAAAAAGATATTGGCCGATTCTCGGAACTACTCAATATGCTCGCAAAATTTCATGAGAATCGCTCAAGCCGTTTCGGAGGAGTACGAGAATGAACATTGTGACACGAGAATGTTATAATTACGATAAATTTACAGTTAGGTACAGATGTTGACAATTAAAACCAAGTGAACGCCATTGCAGCAAATACATTAAAAACCACTGCATTTACTCTTACGTTGGAAATGTAAAGTTTCGTGAAAGAGATTACTTCAGTTCTAGACATTCTCTCCAAGGCTGTTGAAAAATTTTATTCGTCCCAAGACGGTATTAAAGTAAAAAGCGGTTGAATGAATGTATTACATGACACAAACTTTTGATTTGAATCTTATATTATAAATATTTGTAGTGTTACTAGTTTTTGTCTTATAAGCAAGGTAGAGTAGAGAGTTATAAGCAAGTCGATCGCCTCTGTGGTCAAGCGATCCAGGTGTTGGACTTGACTGCATGAGATCCCGGGTTTGATTCCCAGGTCGGGCAACAAAAAGGAAATTTGGATTTCCCAATTTTCGTAGATAAAAAACCGTTGCTCGGGATCGGATATGTGCCCTGTCGGCGATAGGCTTTCCACCTATCACATTTTAGGAGGAGATTTGTCTTCGGCTAGTCCTGGGTGCTGTGGTTGTGTCTCTGCTTACCTGTTCGAGGAAATGGGCGTGAAGATACTAAAGTAGAGTGGGGTTTGTCAGGTTCATGAATTACCTTTATCAAATCTTAATCAAAAGTTAGGTTTCAAAATATTTTAATTCTTAGTATTTATAAGATACAACTACTCGTAAAACAGATCCTGATTGTGGGAGACAAGTAACAACTGAAGCTTATAGACATTAACCGTCACAGTACAAAAAAAATAAACAATATAAGTTTTTTTTAGGTTAATTTTTCCCCTTTCGGGGGCCGGCTAAGACCTTCAAGCCATGCTGCCATGTGTAATTAATTCTTATACAGTCATCAGTCACTTTTTACAAAGTCACGTCAGGGTCTTGAGTAAAGCGGTGGTCACTTTACACAAGCTCACTTTGGGAGATTTGGCAGCAGAGAGGAAATTCACGATACAAAACGCGCCAAAACTCCTAATATATGTTTTACCAAACGCCGTCTAAAATTGGATTTACAAGCAATAACATGTTGCCTCGACATCCGCATGTGACACTTTATTAGTTGGATGTCAATTTTAGACAGGTGTTTCCATTTTTTTGTGGTAAGACCATTAGGAACATTCTAAATCTATGGGTAAGACGGCATAAAAGTTATGATTGCGTCGCTGTCATATGCCAGGGTGTTGTGTCTTATGTGAAATTTAACAGCTATACAAATCTCTGAACCGGAGCATAGCAGTACCGAACGCTGTCATTATAGTTACAAAAATATAAAATAGCTAATGCTGCTCAGAATTCCACCTAATTACTTTCGGCTATAAATAGCCAATTGAAGTGACCAATTGACACGCCAAAGTACCCAAGAAAAAGTACCCCTTGTAAGAAAGCAGATGTTTTATTGTATATACGAGTAAGAGACCTACACCAAAAGTTAAAAACTTGATTTTTTCTATGATACTGCAAGGCAAACAAGCAGACGGGCTTCATGATGGTAAGAAATTCACGACGCCCAGATATACCACAGGTGGCAATGATGTGTTGCCAATCTGAGGCTGGGATGTAAGGCTTTGAGCAAAAGCAAGTTTACAGGCCACCTAACCCTCCAAAAAGGCGGTGGTACCAATCCGGGTGAGTCGCTGCAAAATTGTACCACCTAGTCAGATGTCACGGTGCAAGTGACGGTAAACCTATGCTCGTCTTTACGAGCTGCCAGGCAGGAAGGCAAATAGTCAATTCTGCAAAGGAGCCCAGACCAACACGTGGAAATTGAATTGAAGCACATTTTCTTATTAGACATGAACGTAAGAAGCAAATTTTGTTATTGATCTAAGAATATTCATACAGCTGTCGACTCAGCAGCTTTTAATACTAGAACAAGAACAGAATTGAGGTCTTTATAACTAACCTAAGTTATAGTAACCAGTAGTAAACCTGCAAAAAACCGACTTCAATTATTTCTTACGTCTTATTATTTATGACGTCGGGATTTGATATTTCTTTTTTCGATAGTTTGTTACTTCTTTCTAAAACTGCTAAACTGATTTTCATGAAATTTGGCACACACGTAGAGGGTAACTTGGACTAACGTTTATATAAATATATAACTATCCTGTATGTTAACATATAGGATAGTTTTTATCTCGAAAAGTTGTTCCTGTGTTGTTCCACGCGGGCAACGCCGTGGGCAACAGCTAGTTATTAAATAAAAGGTAAACGAGGAGATGTATTAAAGAATACCCTAAGAAATGCCAGTCACCTATAGGCACCAAAGTAATTATGCATTGCCAATCTAAACGTTGAATGCTAAGTTTAAAGTAAAGAAAATTGGGTTTTTCTAATTTTCTAACAAAAAAATGTTGCTCGGGATAGGATATGTGCCCGGTTGGCGATAGGCTTGCCACCTATCACATTGTGGGGACTTAGTATCTTCGGTTAGTCGTGGGTGACCTGCTTGTGCCTCTGCCTACATCTTCGTGGATATGGGCGTGACTTCTAAATATGTTCGGTTTGGGTTTTACTGATTTTGGTGAAACATGGATAAGACAGGATTGCGGATTGTAATTTAAAATTCTTTGCAACCTCATAATGAACTATCTTCAATCAGAAAAATATAACTTTTTCTTGATAAATAATATCTAACTAAGAAAGAAGTTGACGAAACTTTTTATAAGCACTTAGAAAGCTCGATTTATTTCCTGTATTTTTCCAACGACAAGCTTCGCCATAAATAATACATAAGATGCTTTGTGGCATATCACGAAAGCCTTACATATATGAATACTCTTCAAACAGCATTTATTAAATAATTTATTTCGGGATATTTACGACGTACAATGTAGAAAACGATCGTTTATCACCAATAAGAAACGTTGATATTCAGATGATGGTTTTGTGCTTCATGCAACTTGGATCTGCTACCACAACTATTCCTGTCGCCATAATTGCAGTGTTAGTATCTTCACGCCCCTATTGTTGAAGAGGTATAACCAGGGCACGCATTACAAGCTGCAAAACTAAGTCCTACAATGTGATATGTGGCAATCCTTTAGGCAACAGGACACATCAAAGGGACACATATCCAATCCCGGGCAATGTTATTTTCATTAGAAATTTGAAAATACAAATTTTTAAAATTTTTTGGTGTCCCAACACGGGGTTGAACCCTCCTCACCTCAAGAAGTCAAGCCTGAGTCCGGACCGCTAGACCACAGAGGTACATTCCAGTTAGAAGCGTAAAGTAGCCGGTAGATTTTTACACAAGCTATAGGATAGCAACGTGCCTATAACTATGATACTTTCCAATCTAAGACTATCATACTCTCCAATCTTGATTGTGACAGAGACAAGCTCAGGGCAGCAGGTAGTTATCCTTGTTGGTCCAGGTCCGCTAAGTAGAACGGACTATCTGCATCTCTGCCAGGCAACTAAGAGGCAAGGACTGGTTATGTAGGTCATTAGCTACAAGAACACTAGTAGCAGAGTGATTGATGCAGAGCAAAGAAAATGGGTAACAGGGATCTGTTAATGCCACCATACTGATTTAGTCATATTCAGGTCTAAAGGGAAGGGTAAGCTATAGAGTTGCACAATAAGCCTAACATCCCAGCCACAGGATAGATACGGATCTATAACATTTATTGTGTCTATAGGCTACGGCTATCTCTTACATGTTACATAGACGTGTGCATGTTCGCTGTCCTATAATAAAAAAAAAAGAAAAAAAAAGTTTAATAAATATCTTTGCAAAATAGACCATCTGCCTTCCTGCCACGCAGCTCGTAAAAGGCAAGCATAGGCTTATCGTCACTAACACCGTGACATTTGACTAGGTGGTAGAGTTTCGCAGTAACTCAAACGGATTGGTACTACCGCCTTACCTATTCCTGCCGCTATAACGTTATGATGTTTTCCGGTTTGGAGGGTAAGGTAACCGGTAAACTTAGTTTTGATCGAGGCCTAACATCCTGACCTCTGGTTGGCAACGTACCATTATCATCTTTGGTGTCTCTAGGCGGCGTGAATTTCTTACTATCAGGAAATTCGTCTGCTTGTTTGCCTTCCTACAACATAACATAAAAAAAAGTTATCTCTTACCGTCAAAAGAGTAGTACGCTTGTTCAATGAACTCTTTCATAAAAAAATATCTCTAATATGTAAAAAACACAAAGATCTAAAATCGTTATATAGGTACATTAGACGTACCAACCTTGATTTAAAAATAAAACCGAGCTTCACCGGAAGCCATTTACCAAACTACCATCAAAAACTGTTCCAACAAAACTCTACTTAATGCATCTCCAAACTTACCAAAATCCAAGTTAGTTCCATGATAGCGAAGTTTTACAGTTTGGCTAGTTAGATGTAACACAACCTTCACCTCAAAGCGTTGTATAACACCTGGCACCTCGCCAGGGGCTGAGCTGTAGTTAGAATTGCAGGTCACCTGTTGTTCTATGGAATGCCCTGCTTTTTCCCTAGGTTTGTGGTTAATGTTTTGTAGCATATTTACGACTTGTACTTATATGGAAAGCAATAGAGTTTCTTCTTTGATACAAAGTTAAAGATTTGTGAAAATCACAAATATTACAGCCGATACAGGCCTACTACAGCAAGATCCCAGGGCCCTTAGACCTAACTTATTTTTTGACGGACAAAACATAAATAATAGGTTAGTGTTAATGTGTACAGTAAACGTATACATACGAATTGGCCAGTATGTATATGTTGGTATGGTATATGTTTCCTGTACACACTAGTACTAGCCTATTATGAAAGTTTTTTTCCTCAGAAAATAAATAAGGTCTGGGAGTCACGGGATCTTGGGCTGTACGCTATTATAAATGGGACAGTTTTAAAAGACAAATGCGTTATAAAGACGTCGCCTTATTTCTATTTGGGGATGGGCTATTGATCCCGTAAGGTTCGAAAGGGTTAGGCAAAAATCACGATACGTAGTGAGATATCACATGCATAGATTTTATTTTTATTCAATGAAGGCACATTTTTAATCACGCAAGGCTTATTTCATCACGTCTTACATTTAAAAGTTTGTTATACAGTGCCACCTTAATATAACGTACCTGAATATAACGACTTCCTCGATTTAACGAATTTTTCGTAATCCCCTTGAATTGTCCATAAAAGTCAATATAAAATAACCTTTACATTGCGAACATTCTTTTCGTACAACCTCTTTATAACGAATTTTCAACTATCAAGAAAAAGTATTCATACCTCTAATTAACGGATTTTGCCAACCCAAAACCTTTTTTGCCTTTTGTACGACAGTGCGTCTTCTGTACATAGAATCATTATTTATTCTATGACGATCCTAAGACAGAGTCGCGGGCTGGTGATAGTTTAAAATATTTTCAACTATTGTCACTACGTTATAACGTCGAGGTTTAATTAAAATCGATTGAAACTTTTATTGGAATTTTCGCGACATCCACCATTGTTTATTTTAACTTTGGCCTAGATACGGATTCGCTTTCCACATTCAAATTATTTTAGTCCATTTTAATTTTAGGTCTAGCTACGGCTTCTACCAAATTCATTTTATTGTCTCTTTTCTTGTATAAACCTTCATTATATTAAAAGAATTCGTAAGCGTTCTAATTTTTTACTAAACTTGTGAAAACAAAACAAAAACTGCAAATAACCGACTTCGATTTTTTATATTAGAATTCAGTGTAGATAGGTTTTCTGATGGTACAATAATCGTGGTCTATATATGTTAAACGTACCTCACTGTCTTGAGGCCGGGATGGACAGCCTATGTGACCTTTTTCCAGATCGAAAAATGACAGAGTCAATATGGCGACAGGAACAGGTAAGCCTGTTAATCCCTACCTGAACCAATTATTGCACTTTTTTTTTGAATGGCTATTGTGTTGCCAACCTCGCGGTTTTTAAAACTTCACCGGGCTTTGTATTGCACAGTACTTTACCACCAGTGCTCGCCTATTACGAGCTGGCTGGCAAAGATCCAGATGATCGATTCTACTTAGAAGACCTGGACCAACAAAGGAAAATTTTCTGCTGCCCTGAGCTTGTCTCTGTCGCATTCAAGATTAGAGATTAGATTTCAATAACATGTCGTCTAAGTATTATAAATACAAAAAACTAGTATTTTCTCGTTGACCCTATCGAATCAAATCCAGACTTGATGGCAATGAGACCATTATGTTAGTACGCTCTTTCCAACATTTTTTTTCTAAAGTAATAGATTACCTATATAACAAAAATATATCAATTGAACATAATTAATTTGTAAAATTAGTCGGTCAAAACATGACTTAAAAGGCAGTCAAACACGCTTTACGACTACAGCATTCGGTAGGTATGTAATAAAAAATATGATGAATCTATTTTTTCCTTTACTCGCCTTAAAATGCTACATTTTATTATGTGTAATAAAATGCCGTTACAAAAGCATCTGGGCGAGCTTCGCATGAACGGTATGCGGAACGTACATTAGCTTCATACCTCAATGTTCATTATGTATATTCCAAGTTGGCATGTATTCACAACAAACATGCTCTGATTACTGAAAGACATTCTTATTAAACGCGTATTTTTTTATGTGATAAGTTAGCGAGCAAGCATAGGAACGAACAAACAAATCTATTTGCTAATAAATAAAACTATTATTTACAAGTAAAACAAAGATAAAGCTTTTTATAGTTTAAACCATTTTGTAGCAGAAAAGTTTGATTTTTTTCTAAAATAAATGTCAATACAAATAATATTTTTGGTTGTCGATGAGTTTGTTTCGCCGTTTCTTCTCATGACTGGCTATGTTTAGGATCGGAGGCAGTTCAAGGGCTTAAGTTGGGGTTAGTTCTGGTTGCCGAGGAGTTTGATTCGCCGATTCTTCTCCTAACTGGCTTGGTTTGGAAACGGTGGTAGCTTATGGTAGTTAGGGTTAAACCTAATCAATTATAGTTTGTTAAGTATATTTTTTTAATTATTTGCACACCACGATGTGGTAGAATATGTCGGTATAAACAAATATTTTTTGTAACACATATTCAGCAAATAAATAAATTTCATTTTTATTTTTCATTTTGCCGACATTGATGATCGCAAAATATAACTGTGGCCTATATAATATACCATAGATGAATTACGTACGCCTCTGTGTTGTGGCTGAAGGGTTAGGCCAATTGTGCAAATCTACCGGCTAGCCTACTTTCTAGTCACAAATATGATAGTGACTTTATGACAGCAGGAATACTTAAAGCGTTTCACTAGTGGTTATTAGGAGGTAAGCAAAGATCTCTTAAAACTGGAAGGCAGATATTCTATTCTACACAGGATACCAGACCAACACGGAAAACTTGTATCTGAGTCCACCGTAATGGGCATGATGAGCATGCTCATAACTCCAGTAGACTTGCGACGCCACACGTCTACGGTCCCTTAAGGTCATAGGCTTGCGATGATTTTATATAGGTTTATTAATTTGCTAGTATTTAATAGCCGTGTCCAGTTTAAACTACATATCAAACAAAATGGTTCATGGTGATTCATATGTTGTAGTAAAACACTGCATGAACAATTTCTTACTTTAACTCGCACTTAAAAACATTACAATCTTTTTAAAGCATTCTGCGCCTGCTGAAAGCTTTTTGCGAAGTGGGGAGGGTAAGCTTGCCGTATTGAAATATGCCTACAGCGTAACAAATTAAATTTTCGTGTTCTAAAATACTAACATTATAAAGGTGAATGTGTTTGCTTGTCCTTCTTTCACTGGGCAAAAGCGAGATAATGTTTTACAATTTTTATTCTAAAATAAAAAAAAACCTCTGGGGGGGGATAATTATGTGGAAGTAGCCACAGATATCATCCAAAACAAATGCCCAAACAGACAGTGTTTCAGCATAAAGATCATTAGTTTATTCTTCGATGCAATCAAATGTGAAATTGCAGAAATCATATTGATTATATTTGCAAGTAAGAAACGTTGTAGCCTCGTTGGTCGAGGGGTTAGCGTATACGCCTTACGAGGCTCGGTTACAATTCCCGACAGTGACAGGCATTTGTGTAATGACTCAAATGTCTGCATATATATTTTATATTTTTCGCCGTGTTGGTCCGGGCTCCTTTGCAGAATAGACCATCTGCCTTTCTTGCCTGGCAGCTCGTAAAAGGCGAGCATAGGCTTACCGTCACTAACACCGTGACATCTGAGTAGGTGGTAGAGTTTCGCAGCGACTCGCCCGGATTGGTACCACCGCCTTACCTATTCCTGCCGCCATAACGTCATGACGTGTTCCGGTCCGGAGGGTAAGGTAGCCGGTAAACTTACTTTTGCTCGAGGCCTAACATCCCGGCCTCAGGTTGGGAACGCACCATTACCACCTTTGGTGTCTCTAGGCGGCGTGAATTTCTTACCACCAGGAAATCCGTGTGCTTGTTTGCCTTCCAATATCATAAAAAAAAAGATGTAGAGACACTAAAGCTATTAAACCTGTGCTTGCACAGTGACATTGTTTTTAATAATATTTATTCATTAATTTCATTATTATTATTGTCATTTGGTTTTTCGTAATATTTGAAATGATCCATTTGAATTTAATATTATTTGTATAATTTAACACTGAGAAAATAATTAGATCACTTTATTTGTAATTTATTCTTTAAGCGGAAGTGATTAAATGAAACAATAGTCTTAATATCCATGATCACGATAGTGACCACTTCCTTTACACCGATACTTTAAAATGCCTGCTGTAGCTGTGGCGAAGCCCATTCTGTCGCTAGTCGCAGAGTAATAAACATATCGTTATATTTAAGTGTATTAGTAAATAGCCCTTCTAACACTAAGTATTTCTATATATTATAATCGTTGGCTCACATCTATGTTACAACTCACAAGCGTATAATTTGCTTACTTTGGGGTTAGATTCAATTTGTATAACTTGTTGGATATATATTCCATTATATATTATTATACATTATATAATGTTTATTTGTGTAACTTATTTCGCTAGTCTGTGATGTAACTATTTCTTTTTTTAATATGACAGCTTAAATATGTGATTATTCGCATAATAAACGTCACGAGCGCGACATCAAATGTAACGCTTATATCGTCGGTCCGAGACGTTACTGGAACATCTCAAAAAAATTTGTTTTTTTGTTAACTGTACCAATCGATGACACGACAAACAATCTTTGTAGATCATTAACGGAATATCTCAAATACGAATTCAGTTCTGAGCTAATTGACATAAACGGTTATAGCTCCGATCAGCACTTTTAGTTACGTATTAGGTTATTTCGAAATGTTCCTAAGTAGCCCTGTAATCAAGGATTTCACCAAGTACATTTCTAAATGTTCCAATAATTCTCCGAAACTACTGACTGATATATTTGGAAATATGCCACTTTATTTCTTGACTAATCGATTTTGGAATGGAACATTTCAAAATATGCCACTACAACTTTATAAAGCATTTCGTTTAAAGAATTCGTTATTGGAACATTTCTAAATATTCCAGCAGCTTATTTAATTTGCAATAAATTTTATCAGTCATTAATGGAACATTTCATAAAATAGCTAATATTTTGAAAACCAGTCATCAAAAATAAATTCATTATAAATTAATTTGGAAGTAATGAATTTCACTATAAACATACAAAAATTCAATATCAAGTTAGTTCAAATTTCTTTTTTATCACGAATTTATGACTTTTAAAAATCTTTATTATCTCATAACTCGAAAGTGCAAATTTTGAGATGTTCCAATAACGTCTCGGACCGACGATATATTTAACATGTCGTCAGCTTTTATACTATACGACGTCGTTAATAGCATGCTCACACGTTTAAAATGTGATAATACGGGCCGTCATTATTATTATTTTGCGTGACAAGTTACATGTTCATAAAATCAATTATATTAACGTTCGTGACATCTATTTTTTTATTAATAATGGTATGAAGAGTTCAGGTACCAGGTTATAGTTTGTGGTTTAGGTTATTTGATGAATAGTGAAGAAAGGGTAAAACTCTGAAATTATAAAGACAGCACTAGTGGGAAAGCCAGCCTACTTCAGATGGCATAGTAGGAAACACGTCATCGAGAAGCGACACCAACTTATGTCTGAAGACGATAAACTTTTGTCTGAAATCTCGTAACGGGGCTAGCAGAATCTAGTGCAATTAAACACCAAAAAGACACAAGTTTGCTCATTTTCCGCCAAAAGACACCCTTTGTTATATCTCCTCGATCCGAGAACATTTTCCACTGCCACAGTCTACTTGGCGTTGTCATTTTGTGATGTTCGATTTTGTCGTCCAGGCGACCAGGGTGAGTGTTAAAAGAGGGTGTACTCAGGCGAAGAACTACTTTAACCTGACTCATCGTTGCAACTTTACAAAGTGCACAGTGGAACGCATGGAGCGCATATATAAAATACCGGTTACAAGTCTGCGCAAGGATCCCCAGTACCAGCTCCTTTCTTTTGATCGAATTCAACGCAGAACGTCTCGAATTATCAATGACCGGGAAATAACCAATGTAGTGACAAGCTACATGTTCCGATAAAAAACCGTGTAGATCCTTAAACGTATCATGGGGAATATTCTGATAAATTGTTTAGTTTGATGCTTGCCGCTAAGTTTCAATTTTGGACATCGCGTCAGAGTTTAAGGTATGCCCATCACCTTGATGCGTGGCGGTCTACAACTTTGTAACTCCAAACATGATCTTTTCAAGCGGTTACGACTTAGGCTCCTGCAAGAAAAGAGCGTACTCACTCCTTAAAAATCGGTAACGCATCTGTGATACTCCTGATCCTGGTATTACGGGTTCACATGGGCGATGACCACTTTTCATCAAGTGACCCGCGTGAAAAAATCTTACTGAAATTTATTTTACTACAAAAATTACAACTCTTGTTACCGAGTAGAGTTAGAGTCTTCAGCTTTTACCTTACACATACGTTGCCGTTAACGACGCGTTAACATTTGTCAAAGTAAAATACGTTGGCGTCAAGTAATTATCATTAACTCGCGTGTCATGCGACTTCGTCATAAAATCGAAGACATAATTAATGTTTATCATGCTTCCAATTAACTTGGACAACATTAATAACTTTATGTCTATAGACAACGACCTTCTGACGTAGAGAATTCTACGTAAGCCTACCGTAATCCTAACAGTTCTATCACGACATGTTCGTAATAGAACTGTTAGGATATATGTTTTCGAACAAAATCGGAAGCTAGTTCTCGACAATATCATTTATCGAAGATTGACTATTGTCATGTTTTTATTTTTAAATAGCTGTGCCGGCGAACTTCGTTCCGCCCGTTCAGTTTGTATGGAAAAAATTAAAATGTTGTTTTTCCTAGTTTCCTCGTTGTTGTAAGGGATAAAATGTACCCAAATGTAAACCAATTAATCTGAAAATTTATGAGGTATGCTCATCAATTTTCAGACTAATTGGTTTAACTATCACGGCTTTCTTTCAGACTTTCATCTTTTATATATTTTTTTGGTTTCATTGTTTTTGGTGTATTCTGCTACTCGGGGTGGAGACAAATCCAACAAATCAAAAAGCATGAAAATTGGTCCAGTAGATCTCGAGTTATAAGTGTTGTAACAAACCCGACTTTCTTTTATATATACATAGATTCAACAAGAAAACGCCATCTGTTATCGAATTCGTATAACTAAAAGGTTCATTACAAACACTGTAATAGAACGAAAGAGAACGACTACACTAAAATGATTTCTTTCAGGCTAGCCTTTGCCTACTCGGCATTAAAAGGGTAAAATTTTAACCCCCGACGGAAAATGAGGGGTGATAAATAATAAAAGTGTGACGTGTGTGTGTCCGTATGTCTGTGGTATCATAACATTTGAACGGATGGACCGACTTTGACACGAGTTTCTTTGTTAAAAAGTTGAAATTATGAAGATAGTTGTTGCTACATTACATTTTCTTGTATGGGGGCTTATTAAAAAATGTTTTAGTATTATGTTTATGTTGATGATATCTACACACACCTTCAACTTTGAGTGCAAGCACCTCGCGAAATTTTACGTAAGATATACCGTCCGGCGAAACAATAAATCACGAAGTACGCAGTATGAAGTTCGCCGATAATTTACAGTGGTTTAGTAATAAAGTTACAGAGAAACATAACGGCAAATTTCTCTCAAACGTCGTCAAAGATATTTCAATTCAAAACATCCACGTCCTAATGTTGGAATCTGTTCAGACATCGAAATAAAAACAGTCTTTATCATTTTAACTATATCCACACTCAAAAATATACTAAAACATCACTCCGAAAAAATATTGCATTTATGCAATTAGAATGGAACTATATTTGTAGTTTTTGTTCGACAGTAACTTTCGAGTTTCCTTTTGGAAAAACAAAATGTTCGTGCTAGGCGTTCTGCAAACAATTTGATACTAATCAACATGACACTGTAGCTACTAATTACGAAAACGCAAATTAATTAAGAGTTAAAGCAGAAATAATTATTTACTTAATATGTCCTTAAATGTGAGTAATGATACTTATGTAACATTGGTAGTGATTCTGCTCTTCGCAAACCAAACTTATTTTAGAAGCATGCTATCCTTTTCAAATAAAACAAAAACAAAAGAGATGAAATATTTTAGACATGTCAGATTAGTACGGACATGTCAAATTGTGATGTTTTTAAACAACATTTTCAGAAATAGATTAAATTTTTAGAGATGAAATTAAACGTCAGTAGAAATGTTGTGTACAGTTTAATCTGATAACACCAAATGTGTATTGTCTCTTTCTATCGTTAAAAGAAGACAGCGATAATTTAAAATTGGTTTAGTGAGTGAACAACAGAATTTATGTTTTAATCTCATTGTCATAACTAATAATTATATTTTAATCGACTCCAATTTCCAAAACGGAGGCGGTTGTCAATTGGACAGTTTGTTTTTTCATGTTTTTCTTATATTTGTTACATCATTAGTTGCTCGTAATATGGCAAAACAGATTTTAATGGTTATGGTTCTGGTTTGTGGTCGTTCTATATAAATTTGGTCACGACCCGACAAGTGGTTTTTCGGTGTTACTTAATAATGCATATATTTTCATGTACCTCGACGACATCGCGATGAGATGCATTTTAGACGGCCGGGAGCAGTAAATTATTAAAGTACGGTTATTTCGATTAAAAAGTAGTGCTTGGTGTTGGTAGACAAGTGAAAATTCAGGTTTTTTTATGATATCGGAAGGCAAACAAGTAGATGAGTATCCTGAAGGTAAGAAAGACACCAAAGGTGGCAATGGTGCGTTGCCAACCTGAGGCCAGGTCGTTAGG
>NJDD01004871.1:129942-143329 GCA_002245505.1 Calephelis nemesis | reverse complement strand
TTACCTTGTCTTTACGAGATTGCGAAAAGATACTTTACAGAAACACGGTATTTTAGGGTTGCCAACCATGCTTTATAATAACGGAACTTACTTTATTTGTAGCAGTTATCCTTTTACTAACAAAATATGTAAATATACTTTATTTCTTAACATTAATTTCAATAGTAGGTATTGAAAGTAATGGTATTTCTTAATTTTCGAAAAGACGAAGTTAAATTAGGCCATTTTGAAACAGTAATTCTAGGAGACAATGTAAGATAATAGATAGGAGACATTGTAATGAAACAAATCAAAATGTAAGATGGGCGATTTATATTCTAAATCAATAAGACTTAATAAATCCATTTTTGCCACTTCACCTACCACCAGGAAAGCCTTCGAACAACTAACTATAACCAAAAAATTAAGAGAATGAAAAGATGAAATTTAAAAATGCTTTTTTTACCAAGCACGTTATTTTTTTGTGATATTGGAAGGCAAACAAGCAGACGGATTTCCTGATGGTAAGAAATTCCCGCCGCCTAGAGACACCAAAGGTGTTAATGGGGCGTTGCTAACCACAAGCCGTGATGTTAGGCCTCAAGCAAAAGTAAGTTTACCAGCTACCTTACCCTCCGAACCGGAACACGTCATGACGTTATGGCGGCAGGAATAGGTAAGGCGGTGGTACCAATCCGGGTGAGTCGCTGCGAAACTCTACCACCTAGTCAGATGTCACGGTGTTAGTGACGGCAAGCCTATGCTCGCCTTTTACGAGCTGCCTGGCACAGGAAGGCAGATGGTCTATTCTACAAAGGAGCCCGGACCAACACGGGGGAACAATTACAATTATACTCTTAATTTGGTTTGGAATTTCGTGGACCTTGAGGGATGATTTGTATATCAATATCATCGGATTATCAGCATTGGTTTTATTTATCCGCATTAATTGATGTTGCATTTCTTCAGTAGCAATACCGGAATTATTAATGGAAAAGTAACTTCACGCCGCATCCTTGCAGTAATAGACAGACCCACGCCACGACTAACCCAACACACCACAATGTGATAGGTGACAAGCGACGACCCAATCCCGAGTAACGATTTTTATAAAACAAATAAAAACAGGCGTTTTCATTTTAACCGACAAGGAAAAAGAAGGAGTTTATGATATGTTCGACTTCTATATTTTTTATGGATGTTAATTGATTTCTGTCTGGCTAGGTTTGGAAACGGTGGTAGTTTACGGTAGACAGGGTTAAATTCAATTATAGTTATTAAATGTTTATTAATAAATAATTAATCTAGTTATAAATATAAATAATTGGCTTAGAAGTTAAAGCATATGTACCTTATTAAATAATATTTTTTATAAATGTTAAAATATTTGCACACCAAAATATGGTAGAATATGTTGATATACTTAAATATTTTTGTAACATCTCATTTACACACATATTTCCGCAAATAAATAATTTTCTTTCTTTCTTTCGCTGTCATTTTTCAATCGATTTCAAAATCTCTTTTTTTATTTGAAAAGCGTACTCCCGAAGTGAACCCACTGATACCTATTTTGGATCTGATTATGGAATTAGAAAGAAGTCAAGGCAAATATCTATGTGTTTCCAATTCTATTTTATTAAATTCCAATGGATTTTATTTTACTATTCGACTAGAAAAGCGTACCTTCGAGTTTGTTTCATTACCACATAGTCTTGATGATGATGATGGAATACAGTGGAAATCAAAGAAAATAATACTTGATGATTTACTTATTATAAGTACTAGCTGCGCCCCGCGGTTTCACCCGCGTAAGTCGCAATCCCGCGGGAACTCCGGGATAAAAAGTAGCCTATATGTTATTCTGGGTCTTCAGCTACCTACATACCAAATTTCATCGTAATCGGCTTTGTAGTTTTTGCGTGAAAGAGTAACAAACATCCATACATCCATACATACAAACTTTCGCATTTATAATATTAATAGGATAGGATTTGGGATTAAATTACTGGTGTTCAGGCATCAAATCAAGGATCTCATGAGATTAAGTTCGCAACTGGACCGCTAGAATAAAATATAGACTGCTAAATTTTGTACCGCTAGACAACAAAAGTGATGACAAACTTTTTTTGGCTGCAAGCTGGAAAAACAGAACAGTTTTTGTTTTCTTTCGTTTCACCTCCTTTCATTTTGACTTTGTTAATTGACATCATAAGACTCAGAAAGAGAGATACACTAGAGTAAGTCAGAAATATTTGGAAATGACAAGTTTTTTGTTACGAGTCTAATCTCCAGTACCTAGTAGTCAAAAGCTTCATGGGTCAGAACGACATTACTGTCGAGAGTAGCCCTAGGTATTTTGTTGATTTTTCCCAGGGGATTATTACTTTAAAAAAAGTATCTTCACACCCGTATCCGCCCAGAGGTAGGCAGAGGCACAACCAGGGCACTACGACCAGCCGAAGACACTAACTCCCACAATGTGATAGGTGGCAAGTATATCCTTAACCGGGCGCACATATTATCCAATCCCGAGTATCATTTTTTTAATTAAAAAATTGGAAAAACAAAATTTAATGTTTGTTGTCCGTTGGGTTCTTTTCCCGACGGAGGCAGGCATTTGTGTGATGAACATTTAGATGTCTGCATTTTCGGGTCTAGGTGTTTATTAAGTTTATTCTGGTATCTATTTAAGTATTTAAGTGTATTAGAATCGTTGTCTAACACCCATAACACAAGCATATAATTTGCTTACTTTGGGGTTAGATTAATTTGTTTGACTTGTCCCAGGGATATTTATTTATTATTTAATTTATTTTTTGCGGCATAAATTCCCGTGGCTTACAATGTTTATAGCCCTTCTGAAAAGAATAATCTAGAATAACGCCTTGAACTTTTGTTTTCTATACAAGATCTAGAAAAAATCTGCTTTTAAGTATTAAGCTAACTACTCCGTCACTAACAACGTCACATCTAATTCGGTGGTAGAGTTTTGCAGCAATTCGCTCGGATTGGCACCACCGCTTTGTCTATTGCTTTCGTCATAACATCTGTACTTGCCGTTGACGTGTTCCAGTTCGGAGGATAAGGTAGCTTGCAAACTTACTTTTGTAATAGCCCTAATATCCCGGCCTTAGTTTGGCAACGCACCGTAACCAACTTTGGTGACTCTAATTTATTACCATCAGGAAAACCGTCTGCTTGTTTCCCTTCCCATATCATAAAAAAAAATAACTTTTATTTTTGACTTGTCAGTTAGTTAGTCCATAAGTAAAAACAGAACTAATAAAATCACAGTATAACAAAGTTTCTTGATCAGAAAATGCAAATTGGCAACATTACTAGTATAGAAAAGAAGTTTAAATAAACATACAAGAGCCACAATTAAGAAATCTTATACCTTTAAACGAGCAATTCTTGTATATATATATAATTGGAATCTCGGAATCGGCTCCAACGATTTTCATGAAATTTAGTATATAGGGGGTTTCGGGGGCGATAAATCGATCTAGCTAGGAATCATTTTTAGAAAATGTCATATTCGTGTTTTATTGTTGTTGTTAAGTAACGAAGTCCGTTGTTAAGTAACGAAGTCAATGATTGTTTGCTTTGAGGTTAGACTTTTTAAATTTTCGTACTTAAATATAATTTCCAAAAAACACAATTTATAAAAAAACAAAAAAAAAAATACCGAGCAAAGCTCGGTCATCCAGGTACTTGTATTTTAAATAACCAAGACTTATGATAAAGAAATTGCAACAAAGAAATGACTTTTCAAAGAAAATGATCAAACACGCTTCATACAGGAAGCAATAAAAAATGTTTAAGTTATACCAAAGTTATAACAACGCGATATCGAGTTGCGGCGAGAGCTCTCTACTTCGTCTAAGAACGACATCGTTATTAGGACTAGTGATGGGGTGTTTTCTTATATCGATATTTTATACATGTTTTTGATTTATTTAGGAAGAAAAATAATAGGTCGCATGGTTGCGAGCAACAAAGGAATAGTGAACATTTACCCATACTGTATACAGTAAAGAATTTAGACATTCGATTATGTATACTTAAAAGAATTTTACTTCTATTGTGGTAGTCTGGTTGATTGACGCACCATAGCCCTACTCGTATAATACAACCGAACGATAATTCAACCGTGGGGTTGAAGTTTGATTCGCGACAAGGGCAGGTTTTTCTGTAATATAAATGTCTGTGTTTCTGGATTTGGGTGTTTAATGAGATATTTTTTGTATTTGTAATATAACACCTGTAAAACAAACATATGTATATTTTGCTTACTTTGGGATAAGGCAAATTTGTATAATATGTTATATGTATCTTATTCAATAATTTGCTTTTAGTAAAAATAAAATATACTTTAATAACAATTACTTAAATAGCAGCTAATAATACAAAATATGACACAAATAGATAAATAGGTAATTAAAGATTTGTGAAACATAAACTTGGGTATTGTTGTGGACCATTTTAACATGGATTTGGCTTGGTAAACACACAATTTCTATTTATTAAGGATGTTTTTATATTCGTTTAATTCTACGATTTTCTAAATTTTAAATGATTTGATTTTGTCACAACAGTTATTTATTTTATTAAATATAATTCTATTTTCCTTATAAATTGGGATGGGTTAAGGATATAGGTATGTGTAGGTGATAAGTTACATTCCAATTATTTTATTTATTTCAATCAACTTATTTATTTTCAAAAATAAACGGTACCGTCGTGCCTATTACTCGAAATCGATAATAGCTACGTACATCACTACGAATAAAATACCCTTAGAAGCACGTCTCGTTGAGGGTAGCTTCTTACTAACAAAAACATTAACGATACAAGTAATATACAATTTGCGAGATCTGTTTTGAGAGGAATCGACAGTTTGAAGGTCTGGGAAAGTTTTAATTGATACACATTATGTTGTCGAGTAGTTTGATGGTGTCATATTAAGATAAAAATGACTAGAAATCGATATATTGTAGTCATTCTTGTTTATTTCTCTTACTGGAAGAGTAATTTGGTAATTTAAGTTGCTGGATCAACTTGCTAGTGCAGTCAGGCATGCAATGCAATATTTCTTGCGGCTACAACGAAACTGCGTAAAATTGGAGTGTTCCGGGTCGGATGGAGGATGATTCAGACGGAGAATTTAGAAATTCGAGACATCACACTATATCTTTGATATAACTGTGGAGTATATTTTTAACTACTAACAGAATAAGACGGATGCTATAATTAGTTTTAAGTTGGAACTTGGAAGTGTCTGTGCAAACACAAACACACGTTTGTGTATGTAGTACCATAATTTTTAAACGGATAAACCGATAAATGGGATACTTTGGTGTTAAAGCAAATGTGGTTGAGAAGTACATTACAGGGATTGTCAGAGGTCAATTGTGTGTTGTTAGTATTACTATCATAAGAAAAACGGTGTTGCTTATGTTTTTTTTATGTTATAGGAAGGCAAACAAGCAGACGGATTTCCTGATGGTAAAAAATTCACGCCGCCTAGAGACACCAAAGATGGTAATGGTGCGTTGCCAACCTGAGGTCAGGATGTTATTCCTCGAGCAAAAGTAAGTTTAATGGCTACCTTACCCTCCGAACCGGAACACGTCATGACATTATGGCGGCAGGAATAGGTAAGGCGGTGGTACCAATCCGGGCGAATCGCTGCGAAACTCTACCACCTAGTCAGATGTCACGGTGTTAGTGATGATAAGCCTATGCTCGCTTTTTACGAGCTACCTGGCAAGAAAGGAAAGGCAGATGGTATATTCTGCAAAGGATTCTGTACTAGGTGGTAGAGTTTCGCAGCGACTCGCCCGGATTGATACCACCGCCTTATCTATTCCTGCCGCCATAACGTCATGACGTGTTTCGGTCCGGAGGGTAAGGTAGCCGGTAAACTTACTTTTGCTCGAGGCCTAACATCCTGACCTCAGGTTGGCAACGCATCATTAACATCTTTGGTGTCTCTAGGCGGCGTGAATTTCTTACCATCAGGAAATCCGTCTGCTTGTTTGCCTTCCTATAACATAAAAAAAAAGGAGCCCGGACCAACACGGGGGGTTATTTTTTATTATCAAAAACATGTTTAGGTTCTTTGTTATCGTCTTTATTCTGATTAGCTACTAGGTTTAATCGTGAAAATTATTTTTGTTTTTCTTAAGGATCCTAATTTCTTCTAAGAAAGAAGAAAAGAAAATATTTTTTTCAAATATAATGTAGCAGGTCTTGAGTAACTTTTAACATACTAGCGTCTCACAACATATTAATTATAAAAGTCATTCTATACAATTAGGTACAATTGATTTAAAAGTACAATTAACAAACCAAAATAACAAACGCTCTAAAGCACCGAGTAAGCTCATTTGAAAAGTGGAAAAGGATATTTAAGGCTTTTGTAAACTGTCTTTATAACGACATATTGCATCTGATGGAGTCCCTTGTCATCCTGGAGTGGAAAGAGTCCTGATATTGCGATGTCCTTTGTGCAAGGCGTTCGTGTTTACCGAACTTCCGTGCTACTGCAATAAATTTTAACGCAGGTCTAGAAAACAATTTTAAAACATAGAACCTTAGTTAAAATTATATAAGTAAGTTTACTAAAGTAAATAGTAAAAACGTCTACCGCGTTAATCCGATGTGATGTAGAGATAAGAAGTAACCTATTTTATAAGATGTACTTTAACACTATTTAAATTATGCTTTACACTTTTTCTCTTTATACTTTTATTTTTAAATTGACTGACCTTATCTAAATTTAAGCGAAATGGTTAGTTATAAATAACAATAACTCTATATAGATATCCTTTAAATACATTCGGATTTCCGAAACTTGACGAATATAGCCGAAGCGCATAATTTAAATAGTACTCCTGTACAGATAACTTCGAAGTTTTGTCGATATCGGTTCTTTATTTGCCTAACTGAAACTTACATATTAAGCCACACACCCAGCCAAAGGACAGAGACGCACTAGACATTTCTAGGTTTTATGTAGCTGTTTTGTTGTCTAATCAGAAAAATAAGCCATCTTCCATTTGTATAAGATCAACATCAATAATGGGTTAGTAATAAATATTGCAAGGCTCAAACCCCAAGTCGGATAATTTATGTTTTGAAATATTTGTAGGAAAATTTTATTCGACTCTTAATATACTTTAAAATATTACAATTTGTTTAAAATACATTATGTGTATGAAGACACAAGAATCAGAAAGTATGAAATGTCAAGAACAAAAACTTATAAGCTTTGTTTAACTTTTGTAAAATGTCTTCTTAACGACATATTGTTAAGAGCCTGTCATTGTTCTAGTTAAAAAGTCCCGATATAACGCTGTCCTTTGTTCAACCCGTTCCAGTTTACTGAATTTCATGCTGCTGAAATATATTTTCACCTTCAATTTCTATTTATATTCGCTTCTTTAACAATTTAAGGTATCAATTTCTAAAAGAAATATGTAACTTTTTATATATGTACGAGTATTTATATGTTAAATCTAATACACCTGTATTTAGGTAATACTGTTCCGGTGAACTTTGTTCCACCCGTTCAGTTTGTATGAGAAAAATCAAAATATTTTTCATAGTTTCCCGGAGTCGATCGGGTTAAAAAATCCTACGTTTTAAAATACCTTCTCGTCAAGTTTCAGCCAAATCGTTTCAGCCGCTCTTGAGTTATAAACAGTGCATGTTGACAACTGCTGGTGTTGAGACAACGCTTACGGGGCTTACCCAGAAAGCAACAGACCATGCGCAATGTACCTAAGAGTTGGCGACGCTTTATTTTGAAGCAAAATAGAATTTATGGTAGAATTGACCTATTATTCAAACGTTGTTTAGTATTTTTAATTATTTATTGCGCAGGGCTTAATTAGGCATAGATACGACGGAAATTTTGCAAGTCATTCTGCAAAAATAAGGTAAAAAAACGCTCGTTGCTGGTGTTACATATTGAAGTTTTATATAAAAAAAGTATCTTGAAGCCCTAATCCCCGAAGAGGTAGGCAGAGGCACAACCAGAGCACCCATGACTAGCCGAAGACACTAAGTCCCATAATGTGATAGGTGGCAAGCCTATCGCCAACCGGGCACATTTAAAATCCCGACCAACATTTTTTTTTTAGAAAATTGGAAAAATCCAATTTTCTTTTTGTTGGCCGACTCGGGATTCGAAATGCGAGACCTCATGCAGTCAAGTCCGACATCTGGACCGCAACACTAGACTACAAAGGCGATTAGTTATATATAAATATTAGTTTTATATATATTATTTAAAATAATAATTTACAAGTGCTATGTTTGTAGATTGCTAAATTCGTACACATTTTATGAACACCTCACACTTTTTAACCGACTTAGAGTCGGAGGAGGAGGATAGGAAAAGGAGGAGGTCGACAATTCGACTCTATGTTTTTGTAATGATATTCACGCCGCCTAGAGACACTAAAGGTGGTAATGGTGCATAGCCAACCTGAAGTCGGAATGTTAGGGATCCAGCAAAAGAAAATTTACAGGCTACCTTACCCTCCGAACCGGAACACGTTAACGGCAAGCGCTGACGTTATGGTGGTTTGTATAATATTATGTATTATGCGATTACTGACCAATAGCCTACACATTTTGATGGCTCTTATTTAGAAAGATAGGTCATGATTTCGAGGTGATCCCATGTTACCTTTATCATGATTCGATTGGTGGTTTTTGATGATAAGCCTAACATCGCGGTCCCAGGACAGCGACGCGCCTGTAACATCTATGGTGTCTATAGGCCTCGGTTATCTCTTATCATCAGGAGAGCCGTGTGCTTGTTCGCTGACCTATCACATTAAATACAGCTAAAAACCAATTGTCGGATTTTGATAACACGTATAAGCCTCCACGAAAACAACATACCTACTACCTTTTCAAAAAAATACAATCATAATTATTAATTTCAGCAAAAGTCCAAAAACCAACTACAACTGTTTAATTGGTTCCCCATCGTGAATTAATAATTCTGTTTTCGAAAGATAGGTAGCAAATATTTCCGAAATGGTCCCACATCAATTTTATCTACATCGTACTAGCAGTTTTTGAGTTAAACTTAATAATACATACAATTTTCACTTATCTTCACGACCTCATTGATTGATTGAATGAATTTATGAATTACTAGCTGCGCCCCACGGTTTCACCCGCGTAAGTCCCAATCCCGCGGGAACTCCGGAATAAAAAGTAGCCTATATGTTATTCTGGGTCTTCGGCTACCTACATACCAAATTTCATCGTATTCGGCTTTGTAGTTTTTGCGTGAAAGAGTAACAAACATCCATACATCCATACATACAAACTTTCGCATTTATAATATTAATATGATAATAGGATTAAGTAAAACGAAAAATTACCAGTAGAATGTTGATAAAATTTACGTGGGACTATTTCAGAACCGAAATGGTCAGACAGAATCTTTTAAAAAATAATGATCAAATTCTTGTGTGGGCGTCGCAATGTGTAATTAAAAATGTGTCATAATGTGTAGGTCTTCTATAAGTCGAATAAACGCACTTCCATATCCTTGTATTTACATAAAAAATCTCACGATGTAATAATGTACGTGTGCATTTTACTGAATAAAATCTATTCTGATATAACTGACCAAGTCACACAAATCCCTGGACAAGTCACACAAATTGAATCTAACCCCAAAGTAAGCAAATTGTAGGCTTGTGTTATGGGTGTTAGTCAACGATATTAATACATAGAAATACTTAAATATATTCCAGAATAAATTTAATAAACACCCAGACCAGGAAATGCAGACATCTAAATGTTCATCACACAAATGCCTGCCCCCGTCGGGAATCGAACCCGAGCCTCGCGGTGGGTCGATGTAGTCAGGCGACTAGGTTAGTTACTCGACCAACGAGGCGGTCAAACTCAACTGTGGTCGCTGTGTGGTCAACTGTGGTCGCCCCTGTGGTCTAGCGGTCCAGGTGTTGGACTTGACTTCTTGTGGCTCCGGGTTCGATTCCCGGGTCGGGCAAGAAAACAGGAAATGGTGGTTTTTCCAATTTTCTTAAAAAAATGTTGTTTGGGATTGGATAGGTATGTGCCTGGTTGGCGATAGGCTTGCTATCTATCACAATATGGGACTTAGGGTCTTCGGCTAGTCGTGGGTGGACTGGATCTGCCTCTGCTGCACAGCGTTCTCATCCGCCACCTGATGGACAATGTTGATGGTGTCAAAGTTAGCAATGTACAAGTAGTTCCAAGTTGTACATAGTTTTGGAACACATAAGCAAGTTAGTAAGTTTCTTTACGCGATTGACCAGAACAAGGAGGTAAAGGTACAACCAGGATACCCATGCAATGCAATACTGATTTAGGAAAATTGCTTCCGGAAAACAATTACAATATTTAACAAATAATGAATAGTTTGACTATTTTTGGGTTAGATTCAATTTATGTAATTTGTTTTGGGACATTTATGATTATTAATTAATATACTACCGTAACTTCAGTGCATGCCACTGTCGGATTTCGATTTAGGAAAGTCAATAATCGTATTCGCGCAGAATACTTATCATTTCAGGCTCGTAAGGCACCATGACCACCTTTGATGTCAATAGAAGACCTACATTTTTTACCATAAGGAAATTCATGTGTTTCCTTGCCTTCTAGTTCCATTACTTGGTTGATTTTATTGATTGGTTGTTAATATTATGGCGGTAAAAAGCAGACAAAAATTTTGACTACCATTTTGGTCGTCTTGACTCTATTTGGACATGATACTAAAAAAAAGCGCTGTCTTTTTACAAATTTTCAAATTTGCTTGTCCTTCATCCTTTTACAAAAAAGATTGTTTGATATATAAACTCAGTTGACCTATTCTCTAAAGACATTTTTTGAAGACATTTCAATCAAAAGACTATTAAATAAGCTACAAAAAAGATTGTTTGATAAGTAAACTCAGTTGACCTATTCTCTAAAGATAGCTTATTAAATAGTCTTTTGATTGAAGACATGAGTCCTTACCGTGATTTGGTATTGATTACGTTCGGTGAGTTACGTGTCGAAATTTATGAAACTTTTGGTTACCGATATTGATATGATATTTTCTCTTAGTTACTAATAGAGGCGCTGTTCAAAGTTTTCATACGAATACAGAGATGGTAGCGAGTATAGAAAACTTGACAAGTCGTAAACTCATGGTAAGGGCCCAGTATAAAACCCAGACCAACGGTGTTAAAGTTATTCAACCGAAGTTAAAAATGGAGAAGGATGTGAAGGATCTGAGAAGGAAGAATGGGAAGGATGGAACTGATTTTAAAAAATGATTTTTTATTTGAAAGTGCGTACTTTCGAGGTGGTCCAATTTTATACTAAGTCTGGATTCCATTTTGTGTACCTCGTTGTACCTGGTATCCAGTTTTACTGGTTTTTAAGTTATTGACAATTTGATTATAGAAGCTTAAAAATAAGGTAGGTGCTTGCACCTAAAATGGCTCATTTTATAAGATGGCCCATTTTCAATATTTTGAAATTTAACGCTAGAGTACACGCGTGGCCTACTATAGTAGACCAGTATTACTTTTATTGCAGTAACTTTTAATTGTACGCGCTAAATACTAGTAATTCCAGGTAAGCCTCGTATGGTATATTTGTCGCAACTTCAGTAAATCGCTCAACCCTCGCGCGTATGCAGATATAAGAATTTTGGCGCCAAAAACGCGGGCCTACTAAAGTAGTCCGCGTGTGTATTGGTGTACCAAATCAGGTAAGCTGTTTTAGTATATTATTGATTTTTAACGCTAAAATAAAGTTCTCCAGTTATTATATGTATGTGTATTTGTATGTTTATTAAATTATTGTTATTGTAAAATTACAAAAGTTATACTATTTTTGTATTTTTAAAGATTTGTAACCGTTTACGTCATGGGTGATAATCCTAAAGGAGTTCAAAGCTTCGAAGGCTAGGACTAGCAAAAGTACTCTTCAAAAATATGACACTCTTGTGTCATACGTTCCTAGAACGAACAAAGCAGTCAACTCAATTCCGATATATCTGAGATAATTTCATTTTAAAATCGGACTAAATGTGGTGTAGATATCTTAGACAAAATGTGCAAGCAGTATAGCGTTCTGAGTAACAGCCGTCGATGGCCACTAACAGAATTTTTGGTTTTGATGAACATTGTTGGAATTAATTCTCTGTTAATCAATCAAGTGATTGCATCACCCAAAACGATTATTAGGCGGTACTTTATGCACGAATTGTCCTTCAATTTCATAAAGCCAGTTTTGATTTGTCGGGTATCGATTGGAACTCTTCCCCGACTAGATTCAGGATCGGAGAGTTTATGGGCCGCGCAGTTCAAGAATCGCAAGAGGCTCAATATGATTTGACACCAAAGATAGGACGAGTTGGTCGATGAGCACTCTGCTCGAGAGCCCGAAATCGGTCGGCAAAAAAATGGTGCCAGACTTGATAAAAATGGATTTGTCCCGATCACCAAGCAGTAGTATGTCCTGTTTGCTACGAAAACAGAGAAAACAGTTATTAAGTTTAGTGTTAACTGAAAAAAAATACATTGATTTCAGAAGTGCCATTTTCGTTACTATTTCTTCGACATTTAGTAAATTGCTAATTGTTCAATATTTTAAATAATATACCTAATTTATAATTTTGTAATTCTAAGTAAAATAAATAACTTTTAAATTCCATTTATTGTTTTAATCAAATTATAATAGATAAACTATTTATAAACATTTTAAAATGGCCTACTATAGTAGGCCACGCGTGTACTCAAGTAAAAAAAGGGTGTACAAGTGTGTGTAAAAGGGTGTGTACTGTAGTGTTAAACTCTTTCAAATTTAAATGTATTGAGTATGAAAGAGTTAAAATTACTACCCTACGGAACATAGTAGTCATTTTAACTCTTTCAAACTACAAAAAATACAAAATGTTGAAAATGGGTCATCTTAAGAACTGGGTTTTATTAGGCGCAAGAACCTTACTTCTGTTTCCTAATTCCTAACACCAAAGTCGTTTCCAAAAGCGTGTTAATTGATCGCATCCATTCAAATCGAATCACTCAATATTATTGCATCAAATAGACAGTTCCTGGACGCCATTTTGGATGGGGAGACAGGGGTAGTGAAAGCAGCTAATATTGATGGCATATTGTACCTCCCTTTAACTAGATGCACTTTGTTCCTATCCAACGTTGCGATTTCGCTGACGTGATGTGTTTTGAAAACCAATAGATCTTGATCCCTCATTTCTACTTTCGTAATAGGCGCTTTATATCAAACGTTGGGTCGAGATTAACTGGGCTCGTTCCAGTGAATACAATTTAATGAATACAATCATATACGTCTCTATTCTTCAGTAGATAAG
>NJDD01004871.1:92002-102691 GCA_002245505.1 Calephelis nemesis | reverse complement strand
TAATTCTTTTTCAACGGACCTACGATAAAACATGTATATAATGTTACTAAGGACCATCGAGATTAGGTCAGGATTTACACGAAAAAAAGGGTTGCACTCCTGGAGTGCCGGCAGAAGTGAAAACTTGAATATTAATGTTGTTCATTTTTGATAATTTGGAATGGTTAGGGAATAATTTTGCACGAATTACTTTAATTAATAGTATGAAAGTACTGTCATTTATGTGGTAGAATACCACATTTATTTATTGCGCTATCGGACACAAACATGACAACACGAACAACCGCGCAAGCGCCCTGCGCCGTGTTACAAATTTTTGGTCGGATCAAGTGTCCTGACGCGAGTTTAGGAGTTTTTACCCATTACAAAAAAGTGCGCAACGCCGCTAAGGAAGTTTTCACTTCAAAAAACCATTGAAATCGGTTCATCCATTCAAAAGTTATGATGCCACGTATACATAGAGACGTCAAACTTATAACTTCCCTCGTTTTTCGTCGGGGGTTAAAAAAGTGCAAATCTTAAAAGAGGTCACGATACAAATTTAAGTTACGAATGTCCAATCCCCTAATAGTTCATTTGTTATATTGTTCGCATGCCAGCACTTATATTGCCAGCCATCTTTTAGTATACAGCGCTCTTTGTATAATTTTATACTGCGGTAACAATGTCGCGTCGCTCTGGTTTAGTTTTAAGCCCAAATAAATCACTTGAATTGTTGAATGTGCGTGAAAATCCGCGAAATGTACATACGGCTTAAGTTATAAACTTCAGCGAATCGCGCCTCTGGCAAAGTATTCTTGAATAATCAATCGAAGGTAAGCACAACTGACAGTTACGTGAAATTTATAAGTACTTAAATTTTCTAAACTTGCAATTTATTTCTTTCATAAGAACATTTTTCTGATCAGGAAATCCGTCTGCTTGTTTTCTTTCCATTATCATTAAAAAAACTACTAATTCAACAAAAAATAATTAGTGAATTGTTCCACCCATCACCCGTAATACCATGACCAAGGGAAAGAGCAAAACGTTTAAAAACTTCAAGACAAAAATCTCTGTCTGGAAAAAAGTCTGGATGTTTAGGATCTTGGTCTCCTTGTTAACTTGACTAATTTCTATATCGCATAGCACCAATTTAAAATAACTTTGTTCATAATAAGATTCTAAACTAAATTATACAAAATGTAATCAAGACTCTTTGTTACAAACCCTGCTATAAAAATAAATATATTTTCTTCTTTAACGTAGAAAGCAGGTTTTTAAACTAACATTATTAAATTTCTAAACGTTATTGCGATGCCTGTAACCTAATAAAGGCTAATTTAATAGAGAGTGAGGAGTAGGTTACAACATTTTATATTTTTAATTTTGTTTTTAAAGCCATCGACTACGCTGTATATTAAAACGATATCTAAAGGAGAGAGAATATTCATTTTATAGAGGTCTTATAAATAATTTTCGTAATGAAAATTTTAACTGAAATTAAAATCTTTTATGGATTCTGAAAGAGTAGAGAGTAATTAATGATAAAATAAAGTTATTTCAAAGGGTGATGATAGTTAAACAGGGATTTCTTCTTCTTGGTGGTTAGGTTTCAAGGTCGGGCAGCAAAAGAAAATGTGGTTTTTCCAATATAAAAAAAAGTTGCTCGGGGTTGGGTTATCTTTCTAAAAAAGAACCACAAAAAACCAGCTGCTCCTGCGCCTTTTAGGTTAGTACACGTAACGAGCCCGTGCGAGCACTAATCTTATAAATCAGATTAGTGCGAATAGGTGAGCACAATGGTGACAGCCAAGCAGAGCTACTGGATAGCGTTCTACCACCAGCTAACGTAGTTATGACTGACTGCACTAGTAGAATAATTCAGTAAGTACCAGTAGAAAAAGGGTTCGACCAATGCCTGAAGATTTTCAATAGTACGAAGTTACCAATAACAATATCAAGTAAGTAAATCTATATATCAATCAATCTATATATAAAAATATCAAGTAAGTAATCTATATCTATAATACGTGATGCCAAAACTTTGGACCCCTTTCTTAAGAAAATTGCGATGGCGCAGGAGCATAAAATTTGACACACACGTTTTTTGATAATAATTCTTATAAAGTGCATTGAAACAATAAATAAAAAAATACCCACACTACCATGCATTTGACACACACAAACAAATATATTGATGATAACGATAAAAGATCACAGATGGCGCACTAAAAAGTTTGGAAACAAAGTAGTTGGTCTTGAGAAATAAAGATGGCGTTCTTATCAACAAGACATTAAAATTCATTATGGTATAAGTTTCTAGTGACAATAAATATCAAGATAAATATTAAGATACAGATTATTTATTTATTTTAAATCTTTTGATTAATGATTTCCATCATATATTTGTGTCGTATATAGTTACACTTATTTTGATAATGAAGTCGTTAGTACTTGAAATGTAAACAGGTTGACATTATACTTCCCCCGTATAATATACCTTTACATTAACAGTTACTGACAGTTTGTACTGGTTAAAGCATTGTTTTTCCCGTTTTCTCTGAATTTTTTCCCTCTCCTGACAGTAACTAATGCAACAAAAAAAGTTTGCCAAAATTGGTGATATCATTTGTCATTTGGAAAGAATGACAAATGAAAGATTGAAAAAATGCAGGATAGGTACCTGGGCAGACCATGATTGACATCTCGTGATCAAATTCAACGGGTTTTATCCGAAGGTAATAATAATAATAAACTCTTTATTGTACAACTAAAACATGAAATTGTTACTTATTACATTTATAAAAACATATTTTATACAAAAGGCGGTTTTATCGCTAACAAGCGATCTCTTCCAAACAACCAACGCTTAGAAGATAAATACATTAAAATAAGGAGAAGGTACAATAACTGTTTATAAATCATAAATCTATCAAAAATTTAATTTAGGAAGTAATCTAAATTTTTAAAACAAGTGTTTAAATTATAAATTAAAGTTAAAATAAACAAATAAAAAAAAATATGCACATTAATAGGTAGTGAACATTTTCCAAGTTTCCCAGTTATAAATTTGGTGCTAAAGTATTCAGATAAAACTCCTTTACCATCTTCTTAAACCCATAGTTGCTTTCTGCCTGTCTTATTTCAACAGGCAGAGCGTTCCATAGCCTAATAGCCCGTACTGTAAAAGAATATTTATAGAATTTAGTTTTATGTTCCAGAATCTTTAACAAAAATCTTTTGCAATGACGTTGACCAACGTTATCTTCACTAAGAAAAATAAATCTCTCTTTAAGATAGGCGGGAGTGTTGGTATTAAAAAGAACACTAAATAAAAGATTGAGTGTATGCGCATTCTTGCGAAGGCGAATTGGTAACCACCTGAGTTTTGTTCGAAAATCGGAAACATGGTCATATTTGCGAAGTCCAAATATGAACCGAATGGCAATATTTTGAAGACGCTCTAGTTTATTTAATTGATCTTCAGTCAAATTCATATAACAAGCATCTGCATAATCGAGGATAGGAAGAAGCAAGGATTGTGCGTATCGAAGGTGGTGGTAATAGTCTCTAAAACCGGCGTGTTTGTATGAAAAGGGTAACGGAAGTAAAGGAAGCTAGGTAGGTCGGCAAGGTTCATAACATTCGGCTCTCTATACTCTATGCCTACCTCGTTAGGGACTTAGCGTGAAGGTAGGTAAGTATTATTTTTATTAAAAGATTGAAACGTTGCGTAACTTTAAGAAAAGTAAAGATTAATTATACACCAAATAAACAAAGGCATTTCAATTATTGTGCTAAAATAAGTTCAAAAGCTTTTAGACTTTTATCAGAAAATATATTTTTCTTTCAATTTCCTGTGGAAAGTTTTTAAAAGTATATCTTTAGGTCAATTTATTGGCGCCTTATCCAATTTAACGGAATCGTGAACATTAAATCAATTAGTTTATTTGTAACTTGGGGCAAACAGTGGCAGTGAAGTGCAAGCCGTGGCCGATGCCATTTGTTAACTTTGCGCTGAGCTATTCTAGGGTTGCCAGTTCTCTTCGAAAAATAGGATTCGTACATGAAAGTTGGAAATGCAATTAAATTTTTTTAACAATTCCATTTAATAAGTAAGAAACTTACTAACCAAACAAAATCACTGTTAAAGAATAAAAATGATTTTGTTGTAATCCATACTAAAATATTTTATTTGCAACTTTTAGCTTTTTTTCAAGCGGATAGTTGTAGATTCATTGTTTCATTTTGTTTAGATAGCAATTCAGTTTTACTACTTCAACAAGAAAATATCGATTTAACAAGTTTTATAGTTGAAAATTAATAGTTTTATTTTTGTGCAAGGAGTACTTCAGTTTTTAGTAGATTATAGACGTAAGGTAGATCATAAACTGAGAGCTACGGAACTTTACATTGCACCAAGTTAGTTTTTTTTTAATATAAGTTTACTAAAGATAAAAGTGCTATTCTGACAGCAAAAGTAATCAAATGGTGAGTGTTAAGGACATTAATCCATGATTCCAATACACAGAAACACTTAAATATATACCGGAATAAATGTTATAAACACCCAGACCCGGAAATGCAGACATCTAAATGTTCATCACACAAATACTGCTCTCCCCAGGAATCGAACCCGAGCCTCGCAGTTGGTCGATGGAGTTAGGCGTGTGCGCCAGCCCCTCGGCCAACGAAGCCGTCAATCAATGGCAGATGTACTCCTGGGGTTCAATCATAATATTGAAAGGCAAACAAGCTGATGGATATGATAATGATGCATTGCCAATCGGAGATGTGGAACACAAACCTCTTGGGATGTAAATTTACCGATGACCTTATGCTACAGATCAGAACATAGTAATTGTGGTAACATTCCAGCGCATTTACTAAACTAATTTTAAGTTCTTGCTGTCTTCTTTCAACGACAATAATAGAAAGAAACAAAACACAGTTACAAACACTAATTACTTTCTAGGAGACATGTATAATCTATTCCTCGGAAATGTAGATTAAAATAATTACAAATTACTACGTGCTGACATTTTTTCATTTTTGTTTTATGATATTTGAAGGCAAACAAGCAGACGGATTTTCTGATTGTAAGAAATTAATGCCACCTAGAGACACCAAGGGTGGGTAATAGTGCGTTGCCAACTTGAGGGCGGGTTATTAGGCCTCGAGCAAAAGTATTTATTGAATATTTTATCCTCCTAACCAGAAAACGTCAAAGGCAAGTGCTGACGTTATAGCAACAAGAATAGTTAAGGCGGTGGTACCAGTATGGGTGAGTCGGTGCAAAACTCTATGACTTAGTCAGATATTACGCTGTTAGTGACGGTAAGCCCATGCTCGCCTTTTACGAGCTGCCTAGCAGGAAGGTAGATGTTCTATACTGCAAAGGAGCACGGATCGACATGGGGAAAAACATGTCGAAAATATTTTGTATATTTTGTTATGGTTTTCATTTGAAATAATCCATCCAAATTAAGTAGCACTGTAGACTGTAGGTATAGTTGCCCTAAATAGACAAGCGTTAACGGTATGGTGGTATGAAGATTTGTCGATAGTACCCATCTCGCGTTGCTGTAAGACTCTACAATTTTTTTAACTATGCAAACGCCTTTAAACTATGTGACCCATATTCCGATTCCATTAAAAAGTAGGACATAAAAAAAAGTAGGACATGTTCTTGAAAATCAGGACGTTTGGCCACTCTAAGCTATTTGGACGGTGTTTTCGCTTTGTGCTCTCTGTTACACCCGATCATGCTTCTTGTGTAATTTCCCAAACAATAACACGTTTATTGCCTCCAACAGGATTTATTGGTATGTTTTAGCCAGAACCAAAGGAAAACATATGGTACATATGTCTTTTTGATGTACTGCTTTCTATTGTTCTAAACAACTGTAGCAAAGTCAAGTATTTGTTTACAGAAGTAAAAAAACAGCTCCCTTCGGAGTAGGGATGTGGCGACCCCATCGTCTGCTAGTAGTGATCTAATAGTGATATACCAGTAACAGTACCTGGATGACCGAGCTTTGCTCGGTATTTTTTTGTGTTTTTTGGAAAATAATATTTAAGTACGAATTACACAATTAGTCTAACATCAAAGCAAACAATCATTGACTTCGTTACTTAACAACGGGCTTCGTTACTTAAAATACTTAAAACACGAATATGACATTTTCTAAAAATGATTCCTAGCTAGATCGATTTATCGCCCCCGAAACACCTTATATACTAAATTTCATAAAAATCGTTGGAGCCGATTCCGAGATTCCAATTATATATATACAAGAATTGCTCGTTTAAAGGTATAAGATATGTGTTGTCTGTGGGTTACGGTTGTCTAACACTTAAAGAGTCGTTTACTTTTTCTCTATCATGGAACAACCAATAATTAATCTATACTTGTTACGAAAATGTGTGCGCTTGCCTTTGTCACTTTGGAGTTCGTACGCTTTAAGTAACACTTTTTTTTAACAGTAAATTTTATTGATGATCTGGAAAAATTTTAGGATTCTGACAGAAATATTCTGGATATGGCTAAAGGAATATATAATACGACTTTAGTCGACTTCTTTCTCTTTCCTGAACTCAAATTGGCACCTGTTTTCAATCGTTACAAGTCATTAAAGAGAATTCGTGGCGAGAACTGAACGTAATTCTAAAAACAGCGTTTAAAAATGTGTAGATGATTGGATTATTCGTTGGCGTATTAATTAATTAATTATTCGTTGGATTGTTCGTTTCTGAAGGAGCATACTGTGAAGATGATAAAATAAACTTTGATGAAGAACAGTTTGTGTATTATCGATCTTTTCCCGGTTCTTTCTTGACACAATAGTATGCAATGTAATAATGCAATAAAAATTTATAATATTAAGTTTATTATGGGACACTACGATTACAATCAAAACAATATGTTTTTCAACATTATTACCCAAGTACGATGAAGAAAAACATAAATTCTTCAACACAAATGTAGGTAACTGCTTAACGTTTTATAGTTTCAAAAGTTTCATTACATTCAAAAATAGTTTATTATTTCTGTGGTCTAGTGGTCTGATGTTGGTGTTAGGTCTCTGGTTTGATTCTCGGGATTACCCATCCCAATATATACCATTACCATTCCCAAAATATTTTTTTTTCGTTTTCTAATAATACGACATCGCCCGGGATCGGATAAGAAACCGTCAGGTGATAGTTTTCCCACCTATCACATTGTAGGGCCGTATATCTGGGCGTGAAGTTACTTTCTTATTTACTTACCGCGTCAACTATATAACGCAAAACTACTGATATACTGCTAAAATTTTGTCTAATTTAATATTCAAATTTAAGTATATCATGTTAATAGGCCCATAGGCTCCCCATAACGTTGGGATCTGTGGAAGTCGATCTGAGTATAATCCCGGATAACAGCGCTACCGAATAATGGGCGCGAAAGTGTGCTTACCTAATACCAACAGGGTTTATGTTCATATGTAAACTGGGACGTACACATGTACATGTAAACACAAGACATTTAAAACATTTTCCAGAAAAATAAATATCGAAAAAACCGAACAGTAATAAACAATAGACCTTTTTTATTAGCCTTAATAAATTCGTTTTTAAACTGTTGTAATAGACACCCAAGTCCTTTTATATCTTTTATATTATTAATATTGACATGGATCTCTATTTTTATTTTTAATAGATTTTTAATATATAGCAAAAATGATTAAATTTTACATATGTATAAAAGAGTAAATTTGATTTAGTAATGTATTTAATAGTGGAGGCAATTGACATGTTTTTTATTATTTTCACCATTCAGTGCTGAAAGAATCAATAGCTAGCTACTCCGTTGTTGTATTAAAGTTTTTGTGTATCTACCCACCATAAAATGAATTTATATTTACAAATCAAAATATTGTTTAGTAGTTTAAGTTTTAGCCCTGATGATGCTGTATAAGCGAAACCGGTAGGTTATTTACAAAATAATAAATTATAAGTGATACGTAAAACAGTACAAGTGTTTCTTTTTTTAAAAATTGAATATTTGGAAATTTTACCAAGCGCCGACGATGGAAAATATCATATATGTATATCCTTTTATACCGGCACATGTAAAATTGAAATAGGATTTCCCTAAGGTTTCTTCCTTCCCATTATAAAGTAAATATGAAAATCAGTTTACTCTGTAGAAAGTTACTCGTAGTCATAAAAATAAATGTGAGTGTACAGTTAAACATCCTCTGTTTTCGCAACCTTAAGTTTAATTTTATGAATCATAATGGGTGTAATAACAATTGTGCATTTATTGCTGTAATTATTATAAACTATATTTGCAAATTGGTTCCAAAATAAAATATTATTTCAGTGTGCGTCGTGCTTTACTACGGCGTAGTTTAATCAACTCCCCTTATTAAACAGTCACTTTAACGCGCAGTACTAGGACCGTATTATAAACAACGTTGGAGTGAATGGTTTTCCTAGGATACATCTTATCCAAAGTTACTGCATCTCTGGTACCACTGACTAAATATTAGAACCGTTAACTTAAACGTCTTTCGAATTCGGATAGCTACACCGAAACTTGATTCTAAGAAGTTAATGAATGGATATAGCTTTATACTTTTTCATTATATCGCTGCTGTGGTCTATAGGTCCGGCGTCGGACTTGACTTCTTGAAGACCTAGGTTCGCTTCTTTTTGAAAAAAATTTTGAAAATGCCAAAATTCAATTTTCTAATGAAAATAATGTTGCCCGGGATTAAAAATGTGCCCGGGTTGCGATAGGCTTGCCACCTACCACATTATGGGACTAAGTGTCTTCGGCTAATCGTGTTTACCCTGGTTGTGCCTCTGCCTACCTCTTCAGGGATATGGGCGTGCAGATACTTTACTAAGATAGGTAAGTCAGAAAATGCTTTAACTACTAACGGTACGATATTATGTCCAGTTTGAAGTTTAGAGTATTTATGTAAACATTTATCTTTGAATTTTATTCTAAAAAATTAATGAGCTTTTATGTATACTGGTTATAAATACAAAAACTTCTTATCTAATATATAAAATTATTGTGTTACGGTATGCGTGATTAAACTATACCGAAACGGCTTGACCGATTCTTATGAAATTTTGTGAGCATACTGAGTAGGTTTGAGAATCGGCCAACATCTATTTTTATACCCCTAAGTAATGAGGGTGATCCACCCCATTTTTTTAAATATAATTTAAAAAAATGGGGTGGATCATAAACAACTACATTTAATTTATTTAATTAAATGTAAACATTTAATTTATTTATTACAAATAAACATTAAAAATATAGCAGAAAAATGTCTGCCGGGTCAGCTAGTATCTTATATATTAATGACTCTTATTTGATTGCATTTTGTTTAATAGTAAATAGACATTCACATCACTTGATAAAGAAGAAGAGAGAAAAAGAGAAGAAACGTTAGACGTGTTATTTGAGGTATCAGTTAGCATAACTGAATTCAGTTAAATAGGTATGGAAGTTTAATTGAAGCAAATGTGCTGTATTTTTTTCTGAGTCAGTACATCTGCAGGATATTGCTAGTGGAGAATATTCCTTGAAAAGAAATGTTGATATTCAAACGCTACCAATATTTTCAATTTCGCAACAGCAAATTATGTGTGAAAGAATTTCTAGCACTTTGAAATATTTTCATTTAAGTTGACATAGAAATTTCACAAATAACCAAATACATTTCTGGTTTTCCTCACAAAACTTGTGTACATTGCATTGAAAAACGACATTGGATGTTGACATGCCATGTAACGTTTTTATCAATTGAAAAGATGTGTCTCTATTACTCTAAGAGCTAATACCATTTCATGAGCAGCAAAAATAATAGAATAGTTAGTAGTTTGCAGATATTATAAAGATAGACAATTAATAGTTAATCGTATATAAAACTAATGTATAAAAAAAGTACATAGATACATAGTAATATTGACACATTATTTACTATTTACTTGTAATACAACTGTTGTAAACAAAAATTGAGATGGAATAACATAACGTCGATCTAAGAACTTTTAAAATTTTATCTTTTTTATCAAAGACCTTTCAGTTATATCTTATTAGCTTAAGTGAAAAAGAGATTATAAGAACAAACAATTGCTTGCGACTCTATTTGTGTTTGAGCTTGAAATGAGTTGAATTATTTTTTTATGTTAAATTTTATTATTTAAAGTATTAATTAATTTAAATTTCTATTAAAAAAACTCCACTAAAGAACATTACAATTAAAGACAACTTTTTTTTATCATAAATCGTTTAATATTTTTATCAAAAAATAAATAAAGCCTTGTCTCTATTAACTTGTTGACGTTTAATCATGAATGTATGCATACATATATTGTTCCTACGTAAAGTTATAAATTAATAATATGTTAAACTGACTTAAGCTAAGTCAGACTTAAGTTAAGCCAACTCAGGCCCGCTCCGGCGCAGGCAGACCGTTGGCGCGAGAAGGCGGTTCATCCGCCTTCAAAGTGCTTCCGATGCGGGGCTGCCGGAGGGAGTCGGGGGACTTCCTCTGGCCATCACGGCCTCGCACGCCTGGGGGGCAGCTCCAGTGGCCGGAGTCGCTCCTCTTTAAGCGCGGGAGGAGGCCCGGTAAAGACCGGGCCGTAGCCGCGGAGCGAGATGGTGAATGCCAACGCGACCCCATCTCGCTCCTTGCC
>NJDD01004871.1:78094-88861 GCA_002245505.1 Calephelis nemesis | reverse complement strand
CATAGTTCTATTGATATTTGTAAATGATGATTTTTAGAAAAAAATATGATTTCTTAATAAATAATTTAAATGGTGGATAAATGAAAAAATCAATTATAAACAATTAAATTTTTTTATTTATTATGATAAAAAAAATAATGCCAAAAAATAAATTTGAAAATTAAATTTGCCCATTTGTTTATAAAAATTTTTTAAGCAATTAATGTTAAAATTTTTTAAACTAAGCTACTAGACGCAATACATCAACACGAAAACAACCAAAAATAAAGATTTAAAAAAAAATTATAACGTTAGCCGAATATTTCAATTTTTGATAACTTTGAAAAATCATTTTAAACAAATAAAAAAACTTTTATAAACTTTTACTACGCGGTCGTGTTCATTATTTATCTAGCAAGAGCTCCTAAGAGAAAAAAAAAATATAGACACATTTTTTAAACTTTTATAAGAGATTTTATAAAAACTCAAGTCTACGAAAAATTAGTTAATTAACAATTGAATAACTTAAACAAAAATCAAGCTAAAAAATTTTTTTTTGGCGGGGCTATAATCCTTCAAGTGTCTAGATGACAATATAATTAATTCAGATTTTTAAATTAACATTGAATGTTATAAAAAAATATTTTTTGTTGCATCCTCTGCATAGCGGCAACGTCTAGGCACCGAAACGGCCGCGCGGAGCCCAATTTTCACGTTAAATTAATATCTTCTCGACTAGACTATGATTCGGAAAGCAAATTCTAATCTTTTGCAATTTCGAGTGATGAAAAATGAGGCAAACATTTTGGTTCTGATACGTGGATTATGTACGATGTAACTTTTGAGCATATTGATGATGTTTGTATGATTAAATATCATACGGCAGCACTCAGAGACATCAATTATCTTTAAAAATATCAAGCCGGCATTTCCCATACAAAATTGTGGCCTAACGATAGATTAAATATTAATTGACGATTCTGATAGCTGCCGTCAGAGTCAAACAGTAAATTACTCGTGCTGAGTTTTACGTATATAAGCGAAGTTGCAAGCAACATCTACTCATTCATAAATCAGAAACCCATTAAGCTTCTGCTAAGCTCTTTCAATATTCTGTCAAGTTAGACAAATGTACGCATAGAGAAGCCGTTTGGCTTCGTCTCGCAATATGTTAGTTTAATTAATTTGTCTTTGTAATGTACTGGTATTCGGAATATAATAATTAATGTACGAGGATTAATGTTTGTTGAAGATATGAACACATTAATTATTTGTAGAGATGTCAGTGACGTTCGCAATTTATCTCTAAGCTAGTGTTAGCTATGTATAGTTTAAAATATGCTTTTGTGTGTGTGTCCTTAAAACAAAAACTTAATCCAAAATAATAACTTTTCAAGATCTAATCCAATACTTTATTAATTTAAATTGTAACTATACCTTCTTATTGAAAATGAGTGCGTTTGTAGTTGTGAATGTGAAGCTGAAAAACATGAGTGTGAGAATTAATGTGTATGTGAATGTTAACATAAAATGAATGAGGATACAAATTTAAATAGTTTTCTAACACCCTACTCTGCTCTGTTAAATAATTATTTCTAAGTCATGACTGTCAATTACCAATTAACTAACCTCAGTGGTCTAGCGGTTCAGTTGTTGGACTTAACTGCATGAGGTCCCGGGTTCGAATCCCGGGTCGGGCAATAAAAATAAAATTAGGTTTTCCCAATTTTCTAATGAAAAAAATGTTGCTCGGGATTGGAAATGTGCCCGGTTGGCGATAGGCTTGCCACCTATCACATTACGGGACTTAGTATCTTCGGTTAGTCATGGGTGCCCTGGTTGTGCCTCTGCCTACCCCTTCGGGGATATGGGCGTGAAGATACTTTAAAATTCGTAAAACGCAAGTTATCGAAACAAATAATAATAAAAAATATAGTTCAGCCGTCGGTGTTATAATATAGTTGTATCGTCAGATCGTCATGATACTGCAAACAGCGACACTGTTAGGATATTTATAAAATAAAAAAATAAAAGTGATACGTGTACGTTTAAGTGTTAAAAATATTATTATGAGGCTTCCATTTCTGCCATTCGGCATGGAACTCTAACAGTACCACATAGGGCGTTCACACGCGCATGTAGCCACTCGTGTATAGTTACTTAGAGCCTGTCCACAATGGGCGTTTTTCGCATTTCTCGTTTAACTATGAAGAACTAACTTAAATATATGAAAAAATATTCACAACACTTGTTCTTACCACAATACATTTTTATAGTTTAGCCAACCGGATTCGCAATACAAGCATCATCAGGGCTATAAAACTACTTGTTAAATAGGCCTGATGATGCTTGTTTTGCAAAACCGGTTGGCTAAATTACAAAAATAAAAAATATGTTTAGGAAAGTACAAGTGCTTTGAACAAATTTTTTCAAGAATGAAATTCCACCAAGCACCAACGACAAGGAGTATAGAAACTATAGAATACAAGAGTTGCGTTGTGTATCACCTCGAAATTGGTCCACAGCTACAAACTACTTTAGTTCCAGGTGAAGCAATGGTGCCCAAGTGTCTAGACTATGCGCGTAGTATTCGTGAATCGTCTGTCTGTCATTGCAAGCATTGTACGCGCAAATTAAAAACGCGACGCACCGTACGCCTTCTATGAAGCTCAAGTATCTCTAGGCGTAGACATACGCGCGTAGGTCTACGTTCGTAGGTCTACGCGCCTAAAACGCACTTTGCGGACAGGCCTTAAGAATAGACGATTCAAATTCCGAACAATATGTCAAATGTTAATCTAGTCAGCGAAAACGTCGTGCAAAATGTACCATCTAAATTCAGTTAAAGAGGAACATTATTTTGTAAATTCTTAGTAACTTTCTGTTTAATCCAAACCTGCTTATAACTTTTGCAGAGCGAGTGGCCTCACCGAGAGAAACTGGAACACTAAGTTCATATTAAATTCAACAGTGAAGGATTACAATATTGAATAGGGGAGTACGTATTTTCGGGCCGAAAAAACTCGAGTCCCCCTAAATTATTCAGCCGCAATCACTGGCCGCCTCATTTATTCATAAACGACCGTCAGAATACAGATATATTTAAATTTATGAAGTACAGTTCGCCAACAATAACAATGTACAAAGGTTATAATTCAAATACAAAAAGTTCAGTATTGCTTGCGATTCTATAGAGGACTGACAAATACACACAAAATTCCATATCACTATTCATAATAATAGAAAATCATATTAAAAATTAAAAAAAAAACTCGACACAAGAACTTAATTTTCCTTTAAAAAGTAAAAAAAATGTTGATATTTGGTTTTAACTCTCCACTTTTACCCCCACAACTCTTACGGTTGTTTACGGTAGACAGGGTTAAATTCAATTATAGTTATTAAATGTTTATAAATAAATAATTAATCTAATTATAAATATAAATAATTGGCTTAGCAGTTAAAGCATATATACCTTATTAAATAATATTTTTTATAAATGTTAAAATATTTGCACACCAAAATATGGTAGAATATGTTGATATACTTAAATATTTTTGTAACATCTCATTTACACACATATTTCCGCAAACAATTAATTTTCTTTCTTTCTTTCTTTCTTAAACGGCTCTACCGATTTTCGTCAAACATGTCTAACATGTGATACAAAGTTTACCGGGTCGGCTAGTAGTTAATATTGATGAATTAATTAGTCAACAGATGCTGGGCGATATTATAATAGACGAGTACATAGACATTGGGCATAACAATCATTTTAAGCGTATATAAGGATTTTTTTTAGCGTGTAATAAGGATGGAACCTTTATAGATTCATTATGTCCGTCTGTTCGCTTCTCTTATCCTCCAAACTAGAACACGTTCATGGTAAGTGCTGATCTTATGGAGGAAAGAATAGATAAGGCGGTGGCACCAATCCGGGCGAATCGCTTCAAAACTCTACCACCTATGTAGTTAGATGTCACGGTGTTAGTGACTGGGTTAGATTTATAGTTATGGTTACATTTATAGTTATACGCCATAAAAATTAGTAGTTCCCAATTTTCTAATAAAAAATGTTGCTCGGGATTGGAAATGTGGGACTTTGTGTCTTCGGCTAGTTGTGGGTGTTCTGGTTGTGTCTCTACCTACCTCTTCAGGTATATGGGCGTGAAGATACTTTTTTTACGCAATAACAAAACTAATAACAAAAGAGACTAGCAGTTGCCTATGGCTTCGTACGTTCGCAAATTTTGTAACCTATTCCTGTAACAAGAAAAACATAAAGAAACCAGATTATTCAAAAATGGTGGTGAATGGTGAATGGTGAAGCTGTTTTCAAGTTTTACTCAATATTTATAGAGCTCTCTATGTTCAAAATAATTATAATACAAACATGTATTTTAAATATAGCTAATAGCTTATTTTTTAGCAACTGACTGTACCTATCTTTAGCAAAATAATTTTATTTTTCACGCTGGTTTAAAAATCAAATTAATTCTTGAACCTTATGTCTGTTGTTGTTTTTCTTCTGGAATCTGAATAATTCCCAGCATTGGATGCGTACTGCCTGGATACTGCTTTGCATAATGTTTGTGGAAAATGGGTTTCGTTAGAATAACATGCCGAAGTTAAAATACGTAATAAAAAGTTTGTACCACATTGTTATACAGGAAGTGTCTAAAAACAGTACATATAAAAGATTTGGTTCAGACTAATTTCATAGTACGTATATCAAAAATTTATTCCGCCTTATTTATAAATACTTTATTTAGTACTTCAAGGATTAACCTGGGATTACAGATTTATTACACTGTGTTTCAGACCATATTAACTTAACTATGACGCTAGTCTTTGTTTATTAACCGTTTGAGCGCCTCGTTGGTCGAGTGGCTAGCGTACACGCCTAACTACAACAACCAACCGCGAGGCTCGGGTTCGATTCCCGACGGGGGCAGGCATTTATATGATGAACATTCAGATGTCTGCATTTCCGGGTCTGGTTGTTTATATTAAATTTATTCTGGTATCTTTTTAAGCATTTCTATGTATTAGTGTCGTTGACTAATACCCATAACACAAGCATATAATTTGCTTACTTTGGGGTTAGATTCATTTTGTGTAACTTGTCCAGAGATATTTATTTATCTATCTTAGTATCTTCGGCTAGTCGTGGGTACCCTGGTTGTGCCTCTGCTACCTCTTCGGGGATATGGGCGTGAAGATACTCTCTTGTTTATGTAAAGCGAATCTTTACTCAGTCTTTATCCCCCGTGTTGGTCCGGGCTCCTTTGTAGAATAGACCATCTGCCTTCCTTGCTAGGCAGCTCGTAAAAGGCGATCAAAGGCTCACCGTCACTAACACCGTGAATTCTGACTAGGTGGTAGAGTTTAGCAGCGACTCGCTCGGATTGGTACCACTGCCTTACCTATTCCTGCCGCCATAACGTCATGACGTATTCCGGTTCGGAGGGTAAGGTAGCCGGTAAACTTACTTTTGCTCGAGGCCTAACATCCCGGCCCCAGGTTGGCAACGCACCATTACCACCTTTAGTGTCTCTAGGCGGCGTGAATTTATTATCATCAGGAAATCCGTCTGCTTGTTTGCCTTCCAATATCATAAAAAAAAAGTCTCATTTCATAGTGTGTAGATCAGAAACTTATTTAGTCTTATTAATAGCCAAAAGGCTTCAGTACTCCAAAGGTCAACCCGGTATTATAGTTTTTATTACACTGTATAACAGACCATTATATTAACATTATTTTACATTAGTGTCTCTCTATTAGTAAGACAGTGTAAGTACTAAAATTCTGTAATAGATTGAAGGGAATGGTACCATGCTTTACCATTTAAAATGCATGCTTTACCGTTAGAAAGGAATTAAAAATTTCGCCACGGGACTTGAATCCTCAGTAGCTCAATTGGTTAGAGCATTCGTCGGCTTGAGACGATAGGTTACAGGTTCAAATCCTGTCTGGGGCGAAATTTTTTCTTTCTTTAAAATTTATAGAAATTTATCCCACGCACAGGGCAAGTGCTAAAAAAATAAAAAAAAATAAAAAATAAAAATACTATGCTTTACCATGCTTTACCATGCTTTATTTCTACTCCCATAAAATCTATGCTCGTTACAATGGCGTCCTGCTTGGGATCTTAAAACAGTTAGTCATATATCACAATCTATTCTCATTGGTGTGAGATGTGTGAGATGACATATTATATTTCTGATCACAAGGAAATCTGGCAATAATCGTTATTGCATGGAAGCGAGAGTTGGGTATGTCGAAAAAGCAAAGCAAACAGTAGGTTAAACGTGGTCGAAATGAGAGGGCTGTGGTGTAACGCTCGCTGACCGCATTCGTAACAGTAAGATCCGAGAAAGAGTGGGATTCAAAAAAAGTGTAGATGTTAATTTGCGAAAGGGCATGCTTCGCTGGATTGGTCATGTGGAAAGAATGACAGATAAAAGATTGACAAAGCAGATATACAATGCGATTGTGGATAGATGTAGTACCCGGGGAGACCAAAGTTGACATTTCACAATTAGATCACTCGTCATTATCCGAGGGTGATGTCAAGAGTCTCCGAAACCGGCGTGTTTGTATGAAAAGGGTTATGAGTGTGAGAGAAGCCAGACATGTTTGTCAGCATCGTGAGGTCTGGCACTCGATACTCTCTGCCTACTCCTTAAGGGACTTGGTATGGTGTGAAGATATGTATGTATGTATGAACAAGAAAATCTGTTGAAAAAAAGGCAAGCTTCTGCGTAGCATTTAGTATAGAGTATTGGTTAAATGGGTTATTACCAACAAAACTACTTGAAGTAGATTGCTGTGCACCACTTGACGGGTAGCGATCTACTGCCTTGCCCATTCCCGCCCACCTTAACGGCAGTATGATGTCGGATCCAGAAGTTTTAATATTCAGACACAGAACGCATGCATTTATAGAGTCGATACTTGGTCGATAGTGGTTTTTTTTTTATGTTATAGGAAGGCAAACAAGCAGACGGATTTCCTGATGGTAAGAAATTCACGCCGCCTAGAGACACCAAAGGTGGTAATTGTGCGTTGCCAACCAGAGGTCGGGATGTTAGACCTCGAGCAAAAGTAAGTTTACCGGCTACCTTTCCCTCCGAACCGGAACACGTCATGACGTTATGGCGGCAGGAATAGGTAAGGCGGTGGTACCAATCCGGGCGAGTCGCTGCCAAACTCTACCACCTAGTCGGATGTCACGGTGTTAGTGACGGTGAGCCTATGCTCGCCTTTTACGAGCTGCCTGGCACAGGAAGGCAGATGGTTTATTCTACAAAGGAGCCCAGACCAACACGGGGGTTATCTAACTTTCAGCAGAGCTGTGCTTGTTCTCTGCCTTATTCCAGAAATAAGATGAATTATGTATGGTAAAACAACCAATTTTCTCTTTTTGTTATTTTACAAAACACAAACATTCTATTTTTGATTTTATTCCTGACGAGTAAATTAGGTGCATCATTTTAGCTTTACACTTTTACAATTTACAGATGAGACGTTTCATATCGAATATTTACTTGGTTAATAATAAAGTTGCCTCTGTGGTCTAGCGGTCCGGGTGTTGGACTTGACTGCATGAGGTCTCGGGTTCGAATCCCGTTCGAATTTTCTAATAAAAAAAGGTTGGTCGGGATTGGCAATGTGCCCTGTTGGCGATAGGCTTGCCACCTATCACATTGTGGGACTTAGTGTCTTCGGCTAGTCGTGGGTGCCCTAGTTGTGCCTCTGCCTACCTCTTCGGGGATATGGGCGTGAAGATACTTTTTTACTTGGTTAATGTTACAACATTATTCTACTGTCTTGTTAAGATACGTCTTTACGTGTCCTAGCTAACAAAGTAGCAATTTTTTACGTACCTTAAATTGAAGCATACACTAATAAATATACATAAGGTTAAGATATGATAATATTCAACTGAAGGTAACAAGACAGATAGGTTTATGGTCTAATCTAAATATAGGCCCTGGACCAATTTGGGAAAATTTTGATATTGAACTTAGATTTGTCAATCTTCCACGATCGAATATTATCTGATGGTGGTGTCAATATTTTCCGAAACCGGCATGTTTGTATAAAAAGGGTAATGAATGTGATGAAAGCCTGACGGCTTTATCAGGATCGTGAGGTACACTGTAAAGGACTTGTCGTAAAATTATGTATGTGTGTACGTATTTAGACTTAAACTACGCTTATTGTACCCTTAGTTGCGAACGGGCTGAGTGACTGGCACACAGTTTCCTAAACGTCAATCAATTTTAAATAATGATTTCTATTTTCATAGCAGCTGCTTCAAGTGAGTTTGGTTTACACTAAACTTTTTTTGCTGTTATGAAGATATAAATCGTAGAATAAAATTGATTAGCGTTTCGAAAACTAGGGACAAAAGTTTTACTTCTCCATGGTCAAACAAATTGCCAGTAAAATCTAGATATGCACCGAATCATTCATTTAAAATTCTAGCTGGTAGTTTTCTGATTCGATTAAAATGGACTTGATTGTCAATTTTCCAAACAGTTCAATGGTACAAATGGACAAAAAGTGTAAATAGATATTCATGCAAAGTGATAAATGATCACTCGAAACCATCTGAGAGACAGGCATGCTTCCAATTTAATGGCGCTCTTTACGGTTGGATAAGTCAAAAGATGAAGCGTTTGTATTTTTTTAAAATAAAAAGACTGAACAAGCGCTAGGCTCTAATGACGGGAAGAAACAACCGTCTGTTATCTGTGTAGGCCATATATGTAATAGCTGTGTCTATCTTGAGAATGAATCATTCCACCCTTTGGACCTTAATACTGTCATGGACAGAGACCCCTAAATATAATATAATAAACATATGCAAAGATCTTTTTATTGTATGGCCAAAGTAAATAAAATATTTTTGTACTGTTTTCCGTAATATTTCAATTTTATTTTATTATTTTTTTCTTTTCTCCTGTAGTAGTTATGCCCAAAATGTATGGTATATCAATATAGATGTTGTAGGTGCATTGATATCTTGTGGTCATTATGACAGGCCCAATGTACATGTGTGCCAGTTAACCTACACTACAAACCGGACATGACAGAGTATGGGGACAGGAAAAGGTAAGGCGATAGATACCTAACCGAAAAATTTCTACACCCAATGATTTTAAACGGAGGACCTAGTCCAAGATGGAGAAGGTCTGAAGGTTCTGTTAGTTCTATAGTCACTGCTTTCAAGCACAAAATACATCCACACCTTCTTGGCTCTAACTCTTGTGTCCGTCTACATTCATAATTAGCATATAACATGTCTTTCCTCACTTCTCATCACATGCCTTATTAGTCCCGGGCTCCTTAGAAGAATATATAAGTAGATCAAATTGTATTCTAACAAGAAGCTTCTGAGAAGCGAGCAACGCTTTATTTGTTAGAAACGTCAGGGCTTTGCAAATAAAGACAAATAAATTTTGTCAGTGTAGTTAAGCATATGATAGCCACTCAACCAATGTCTAACTAATTATTATCTTAGCATAGAATAACTAAGTTATCACTAAATATAGTCAAACTAAGCTGCAAAATATTTGATTTAGAATAAAACAATGTATTTAGCAAGAATATGCTTAACAACTTAGTCTTGTGAGACGTTATTATTAGTCTGTTATTTTTTCTTATACATCAACATTAGTATCAAATATTTTATTCATTCCCTCATTACACCTGACATAACGTAATACCATATCTTTCATATTCTACAAAGCAAAGTTAAGTTTTGTGTAGTCAGTTTTTCTATTTTTGAAGTGCTTATTTACAACAGTAAATTTAACATAGCCGCTCACTTCCCGCTACCTCTTATGCCTTGATTTGTGCAAATAACGGAAACACCATTTGTTTTACCATCGCGAATAATTTTGGCATTTCGTCAGACAATTTGAGATGAGATATTTCAATGAAACATTATTCGTTTTGACATTTCAATATTTGCTTTTACAATATCTTGTTTATTTGTTATGGAAAATTTGCATATTTCGATAGAAATTAGTATTTTGTTGTTATTATTGGTTCTGTTTAAGGTATTTGTATCTTATCTTATAATATAATAATAAAAAGTAACATAAAACAGCAGCCCAATTAGTTTATCCGGGACTTTTTTCTACTAATTGTGATTTAAGATAAAAAATGTCTGTTGTATTTTTTTTCCAGAATTGATACATCCAATTTATGACTTTGTTGGCATTTGAGCTATAAATAAACTAGCTGTCAACTAGCGATTTTTTCAGTGTTAATAGTCACGATTTTCATACAAACTTTCACCTTCACATAATATATTGTAGGGATTGATTTTTGAAGAAAGTACTTTGTTCTTAAATACAGACAAAAGTATGCATGTCAAATTTTATCATTTAAAAACGAGAGGTTTACTCGTACAAACGTAACAAACAAACAGAGTTTCGCGTTTTCTATATTAGTATAGATATAGATAACGTTCACCCACAATTTGTAACATGACTCATTTCCAAAACCAACATTATTTGCATGGTCAACAAAATAAATTGATTTACTTTTATTAGAAGAAGCCACTGTTTAATTTCGTAATTGATGTTATCTTCACGCCCATATCCTCGAAGTGGTAGGCAGCAGCAGAACCAAGGCACTCACGACTAGTCGAAGATACTAAGTCCCATAATGTGATGGGTGGCATAGGTCCCCAGTTTGCAATAGGCAAACCGGCGCATATGCCATAACCAATCTCAGGTAACGTTATTTTTTAATAGAAAATTGAAAATG
>NJDD01004871.1:49769-67641 GCA_002245505.1 Calephelis nemesis | reverse complement strand
TTGGAAATGTGCTCGGTTGGCGATAGGCTAGCCACCTACTACATTACTACATTGTGGGACTTAGTATCTTCGGCTAATCGTGGGTGCCCTGGTTGTGCCTCTGCCAACTCCTTATGGCGTATAATATGGGCGTGAAGATACTTTTTTTTTTAAATTGGAATTAATTATTATTTCCGCAAAGTGACACCTTCTTCTATCAATTTACCATTATATTATTTTGTTCTTATTCTTTTTTGGCGTAAACGTCAACATCTGCTTCAGTCAAATTTAACTTTTGCATCAAGTTATTCCGTCAAGCATAATTGAGCTCAATTATTATTCAAAATTAGTCATAAATCATAAATGTATCACAAAGTCATCAAGGTGACCTCCTTACTAATACGTTTTTGTATGGATCACTTTTAGGTTTTTCGGGGAATATTGAACGTTTTCAATTTTAGGTTTATTCCTTTATAAAATAGCAATGTTGTGTCGTTAACTACTGAGTAAAATCATTTCAAGCAGGGTTAAAGAAGAAAGAAACGAAGCATCTACGAATTGTCACTTTTTGTTAGTTCAGCGTGATTGATGTTAGGATTAGTACTGATAAGAATTTGGTTAACGAGGCGGGAGAAAGATAGAAGGGTATCCTTGGATAAACACTGTCGAGATGCTCGTGGTTGGATGAATTAGATACGTTAACCGTTTTCAATTGGATTCTTTGACCTGAATTCGTTCTACCATCTACAAGTACATATAATCTCGTCTTTATAGATAAAAGAAATCCCCATTTCCCTTGGACAAGTTTTAATGACTTGATAAAGACTTTACTGTTTTTTTTTTCAATTTAGAATGTTTTCAAAAAACTAAAGTGTATTTTATAAATACTAAGCAATATCGGAACCCAGAAATCTTTTTGTTTTAATAATGTGACAGTTATGACAAATTTATATTTTTTCGTAAGTTTTCTTAAATTTTTTTCTTTTTTTGTGATTTTGGAAGGCAAAAAATTTCTTGAAGGTTAGAAATTCACGCCGCCTAGTGACACCAATGGTACGTTGCCAATCTGAGGCCGGGATATTAGACCTCGAGCAAAAGTAAATTTAAAGGCTACCTTACCCTCAGAATCGGAACACGTAAACGGCAAGCATTGAACGTTATGGATGCAAGAATAGGTGAGTCGGTGCAAAACTCTATCACCTAGTCAGATATTACGCTGTTAGTGCCGGTAAGCCTATGCTCGCCTTTTACGAGCAGCCTAGCAGAAAGGCAGATGGTCTATTCTGTAAAGTAGCCCTGACAAACACAGGGAAAAACCTGTCTGTCAGGGGATTATCTGCTAAATCTATTATTTTTGTATGTCATAAAAACTTCTCTTGTTAATAATTAACACAAAAACTAGACAGGTTTTTATAAGTGTAGATTTAAACATTTACTCATAATATATTTTTAAAAAAGAGGTAGGCAGGGCCACAGCCAGTACACCCACGACTAGACAAAAACACTAAATCACACAATGTGATAAATGGCAAGCCTATCGCCAACTGGGCACATATTCAATTCCGGGCAACGTTATTTTTATTACAAAATTGAAAAAAAATACATTTTCTAATTTTGTTGTTGCCCGACCCAGCAATATAATAATAATTTAATTATTATAATAATTTTATTATTGTTCGACCCGGGACCTCAAGAAGTCAAGTCCGGCACCGGACCGCTAGACCACAGAGACCTGTTCCTACCTCTTTATACCCAAAATTTTTATCATTCTTCCTACCTTTTTAGGGATATGGGAGTGAAGAACCTATTAAAAAAAAGTTAACATTTCCGGCATCCAATTCTTTTCTGTAGATCAAAATCACCATTTGCAACAGCGACTTAAAAATAGGATGACAAGAAAACGCTAAGTGGTGCTGACAAACCTAGTCCAAATCTCAACGACTATTTAAGCTTCGTGCGCTGGACTATTAAGTCAATCATAAACAAAAACGAACAACGAACACAATTTTTGAAGGGAAAACTTCTTTAGCGGCGTTGCGCACTTTTTTGGAATGGGTAAAATTCTAAACTTGCGTCAGGACACGTGACCTGATCGAAAATTCGTAAGACGGATGGACAGTCATCAGCCAACGCGGCGTAGGAGAGGATGTATCATACGGAACTGACTCTTTCTACGGCGCGGCGAAAATTTATACTTGCGTCTGCTGTTACGTTTAGACGTCGTGTTCGTGCTGTCATGTTTGTGTACGATAGCGTAATAAATAAATATTGTATTCTACCACATGCATGATAGTACTTTCATTTAAGTTCGTGCAAAGGTATTCTCTAACTATTCCAAAATATCAAAAATGCACAACGTTAATATTCAAGTTTTCACTTCTGCCGGCACTACCGGAGTGCAACCCGTCGTTTTTTGTTTAGTTGGTATAATGTTTTCAAGGTAAAGCAATATCCAACAGCAAAAACAATTATTTAAAATAATTAAGCCTCCACTAAGGGTTTAATTCATTAAAAAACAAGTAGCAAATATAATAAATTATAATAGTTAATACAAATACCAAAGATGAGTTACATAATGTTAATGCATTGGGTTTTGTCATAACTTGTAATAAACTTCAAATGAATAGGAGGAATATAATATAACAAGGTTTATATAGTAGCAAGTAATAGTAAAACAAGGTATCTTCATGCCAATATCCCCGAAGAGGTAGGCAGAGGCACAACCAGGGTACCCATGACTACCCGAAGACACTAAGTCCCACAATGTGACAGGTGGCAAGTCTATCGTCAACAGGGCACATATCCAATTCCGAGCAAAATTTGTTTTTATCAGAATATTGGAAACACCACATTTTTTTTGTTGCATGACCCGGGAATCGATCCCTTGACCTCATGAAGTCAAGTCCAACACCTGGACCTCTAGACCACAGAGGCGATATAGTAGCCATATAAAGGAGTTTTTTAACAAATATTTAAATTGATTAAAATAATTTAAACTGCTTTATAATGAAGAAATGTTTCTACACGATACCTTAATAAGCAACAGTACAGCGATTTTTTATAAAAATAAATATCTATCACAGTATCCGTTTCAGGTGTCTGCTGTGGAGTATGCCCGCCAGCAGATCCACTTCAAATGAGAATTATTTTGTATTTATCACGAGGACAGTTACACGCCGCAAACGAACTTCATACTCGTAGAATTTAGAGCATTTTAAGATATATTTTTTAGGTCTCTAGCAGAGCAAGACACAATTGTTGCCGTCTACAAAATCACCAACCTAAGCTCCTAGCAATAAGCTACGTTTTTTTTTTAATTAAGGCAAAACGAATAGGAGTTTCTAATAATTTGTAAATAAACTATGGATATCTAAGTTTTTATTGTGCGTTGCCAACACAATACTGCAAATTATGGTCTCATGCATAATTTACCATTCGTCATTCAGTGTTGTGCTAGAACGATACTTTAACATTCCGTTATATAAATAAACATGAACCCTGAAAACATAACTCTTCTTTTCTGGTTGTGTACAAAGCAATCCCATGTTTCTCCACAGAGTCGGCCTTTATATTTATAGAAGCTCTAAACGAGCGGTCTATAAAATTCTATTATTTTTTAAGGCCCCAACATCCGGGCTATAAATCCAAGCGGGTGCACCATATATCAGGGCTATAAAAAACTCTCTGTAGTGTAATTGCACTGAGAACGGCTGCACTGATGAACGAAGCCAAACATGGCCCCATGCAATATCTCGAGGGCGGAATCGGTTAAATCTTACGAAAGTGATACCACTCGCTTCTCGTGGCTAGAAATAAATCGACGGTCGACTTCCATAGATTAGTAAGCGACAGAAACACCTATTTATGTCGCTATTACACATACCTATTTTTTATATAAGACAGCGAACGAACACAATGCTCATTAGATAAGAGACAATTGTGGGCTGTAGACATCAAAGATGTGAAGGATGCGTCGCTTTCCCGTGGCCGGGATGTCGGGTTTATTGTACATGTCTACTGGCTCCCCTATCTTACGTACAGGAATATTCAAAGATTTCAAAGATTTCAAAGATTTATTGAACATATAAAATATTAGTTTACAAATACAAATTGCACGTAAACGACTGCTATAGTTAAAAACTGTGTCGCAGACATTTACGCCCACCTCTGGACACTAAGGAAGTATGTTCTGCTCACTGAACTATTGCAATTATTAGTCTTTTAATTTTACAATATTTATATATATGAAATAATAATATAATAATAATTATAAATATGACTTCATTCATTGGCGGCAGAAAAAGGTAAGGCGCTGTTAGGCGAGTTGTTATACAGTACTACCACCTGTGGTCATGTTGGTAATGATCTACTCGTATTAAACCCAAGCTCGCCTCTTACGAGATGCCTGGCTGGCCGTTGCTATATTCTACTCCCGAAACCAGACTAAAGATACCACATTGAAGTAAGGTTTTATTTAAATTTAAGTAGATTGACGTGTAGTAGTTAACTCGTATTGGTGTCGCACCTTATTCTGTCTCTACTCGCAAGTGTGGTCGTGATCTTTAGTAACAGGTTTTATAGCGGGTTATTGAAATTTTGTAAAATATGTTTCGAAAATAAAATAGGCCATACAGAAGAAATATTGCGATCTACAATCGGCCGTGTCACTTTTGACGTGACAACGTCTTATACTTCGATGATGTCAGCTTCACGCACTGCTTGAAGTGCAAGCGAGAGCGCAGAACGAGTGACAATGAGGCACAATCGGCCTCCGTTCTTATAACGTTGACACGTTCAACTATCGTCAGTAAACCGACCTTACAGACAACCGCTTTTAGTAGAGAAGGTAGCATGGCCGTCAAACTTATCCACGCATTTGGATAATTGTATTATTTTATTATCATTTCATTTCAAAATCGGAACAAAAATGCTTAAAACAAGAGTTGACAGGTGTGGGACAAGTACTAGTTATTTATGAAGGCCTTTCGTTGAGGATACTGAGGTGCCGAAAAGTGAGAAATCAGACAGTGATAAAGCTTAGTGATTTGGTATCGGCGAATGTAATATTTTTAGTGTACTTAACTAATGTGATAGCGTAAAATCATAAAAGTAAAAGCCTTTACATGCAAAAAATTAAATTTAATTCTTAACCAAATCGAATTCTACCACTTAACTACGTGACGTTTCTAGGAAATAATCTTTGGCACAGGAGATGTATTGATAAATGGAGCAATCGACGACGATAAAGACGCCTTGGGTGCTGCGGGCGACAAAATGGTTCTCACGGTTTGTTCAGCGAAATGAGAAATTTAATCAACTGTTATTTATAGTGACTACTGACTCGAGGTTTAAACACAAACATTAATTCGTTGTGACAACTCTAAATATTTTTCTAAATATACGTATTTGTAGATTTTTATGTTTTTTACATGGCAACATTTAACTCTATAAATAGTAACAAAGTTAATTCTAGAACCCTTACCATGAGCTTACAGCTTGTTAAGTTTTCCATACTCGCTACCATCTCTGTCAATTATTTGTATAAAACTTTGAACAGTGCCTCTATTGGTAACTAAGAAAAACACATTTTTAAACCAAAAGTGTCTTTTCGACGCGTAACTTACCGAACGTAATCTATGCCAACTCATGGTAAAGGCTCTGAGCCCTTACCATGAGTTTACAGCTTGTTAAGTTCACTATACTCACTACCGTCTCTGTCAATTACTTGTATGAAAACTTTGAACAGTACCTCTATTGACAACTAAAAAAAACACATTTTTAGACCAAAAGTGTCATTTCGACACGTAACTTACCGAACGTAATCTATACTTACTCATGGTAAGGGCTCAGCTAGCAGCCTATTCTATTCTAAAGTTTAAACAAAGAAGTTTGAATTTGAATTTCGGTAAGTCGTGAATATTAAACAAAACATAAAGTACCAGTGAGTTTCGTTGAAGATTTGACAATATTATGTTGGCATTATCTGAGAGAAAGTCTTTGCTGATCCTGAGCTTTACATAATACAGGTCTTTCTCGTAAGACGTTTGCGTATTTTTTTATATTATGATCCATAACCTTGACTAGTAAGTAGCGTTTCGGGCCTTCTTCGGATTAGTATTCCGCCATACCACTGCTGCCTAGACATCAGGGCGTGCCACTTTTGACGTGACAACGTCTTATAATTCGATGCAGTCAGCTGCACGCACCAATAAAAAAATGAATCATGCGGCGTTACCTCGCTCTGAGGCGTGCCATTTAAGGCTTGAAGTGCAAGCGAAAGCGCGAAACGAGCGACAAAGAGGCACAATCGGCCTCCGTTCTTGTGACGCTGACACGTTCAACTATCGTCATTTAACCGACTTTTGACGCCATCGAGAGAAGAGATGGTGGAAGTTTTATCATAATTATAGAATTTCGGGTTGATATTGAGTGAAATTAGTAAATTTTGGTGGCATTTTGTACAATTTTGTTCAGTGAAAGTGCACAAAATAAATAGTCATGAAGAAAATAGCGTATCCTGTATTTCCTCGTTGCCGCCAAATCTCATTACACGAGCTTGGATAATGAGGCCACCGCTTTACCCAAGAGCCTGACATGACTTACTGAATACTTATGACTGATGACTAACTATAATTTATAATGTAAAATTTCGTGCAAATTTCTACTTGACTAATGGCAAAATACTAACGTGAAAGCCAAAACTTAAAGAAAGAAAAGAAAGAAATCCGACTTTACAGACAACCGCTTTTGAGTCTAGAAGGTAGCATGGCCGTCAAATTTATCCACGCATTAGGATAACTGTATTATCCGTAAAACTTAAATTCTATCAGCCATGGAATTAAAAGTCTTTAAATTTAGAATAATCTTTGAAAATAGTAAAGGATTTGAATATTTTGGCCAAACCTAATGCGTAGGGCCATTTATAAGTCCCTTAATTCGTGATTTCCGTGCCCTCTCCCTCTAAGGTCTGACCACAGCATGATAAATTGGGGACCCTATACCCCTATTACGTTCTCATTAATTATGCGTAATTTAGTAAGCTTTTTACATGAGGAAAGTTTAGGAAACTTGGGGGCGTTTTCTTAAATAGGTGTTCCATTTGTAGTTTATTTACAATAAGCAGTTTCACGCAGCTTCGCCTGCGTAACTGCACCGATTTTCATAAAACAAAGCCTATGTCACTCAGAGATAATGTAGCATTTCAAAGGTGAAAGAAATTTTTAAATCGCTCCATTAGTTATGGAGTCTATTGATTTCAAACAAGCAACCAAATAAAAAATCAGATATTTCCTCTTTATAATATTAACATGGACAGTATAGAGTAGCTGTTGTTTATATATGATCATGTCTTAAAGTTTTGTAACTTCGTATGTTCGATGTGAGATGTTGGGACAAATTTATATTGCTTGCTTATGCATATAATAAAGGCATCGGTTCAATGTATTTAATTTGGTTACAAATGGCATAGGCATTGAGGCGTTGTGGCATGTCTAAGCTTAAAACATTCCTAACTAGAATATAACAGTAGCAAACACTAGCATTATAATGATGAGACTAAATATGGTGATGAAAATTCTACTATTTAGTCATTACTGTGTTAATGACAAAAAACTAACACATCTTCCCTTACTAACTGATTGATAGGAAGTTACTGGACCTACATTCTATATTATTTAAATAAAATAAAAATAAAAGATAAATACTCCTGGACAAGTTACACAAATTGAATGTAAAACCCAAAGTATGGATATAATATGCTTGTGTTACATGTGGTAGTTAACGATACTGATACATAAAAATACTTATACAGATACCAGAATAAATTTAATAAACACCCAGATCCGCAACTGCAGATATCTAAATGTTCCACGTCGGGAATGGAACCCGATCCTCGCGGTTGGTCGATGTAGTAAAGCGTGTACGCTAGCCACTCGACCAACGAGGCGGTTGAAGACAGCGCGAGCGGTGGTAATATTGCCAACTAAACTAATTTAAAGGTATTGCTATCTTCTTTCCACGATAATAACAAAAAGATACAAAATACGTATAGTGCTGTCAAATTAGTGTACATAACATTTCTATAGACTTCAATCCATTCCTCGAAAAATGTTTATGAAAACGTCACTAGTTGACATGTTCGTACTAATCAAAAACAAATCTACGAAATGCTTGATAGGAAATAACTGGACAAACGTTTTAGATTGTTTCAACGAAAGTTGTAAAAATGGACAAAACACTTTTAATGCTCTCAGATTAGTCTGTACCTACGCAACAATTTTTCAAACGTTTAATCTATTCCTGGGAAAACGTTGATTAAAAACTTTGTAATTTGACGTGTCCAGAATCATCAGATATATTTATAACGTTTCATTTGTGTAATGAACATTTAGGTGTCTGCATTTCCGGGTTTGGGTGTTTATTAAATTTGTTCTGGTATGTATATAATTATTTCTATGTAATAGAATCGTTGACTAACACCCATAACACAAGCATATAATTTGCTTACTTTAGGGTTAGATTCAATTCGTGTAAAATTGTTGTCCAGGGATATTTATAATTATTATTATTAGTTGGTTTGGCTTCTTTTATTTTTGGACAGAATATAATTACTTAAGGTTGATTAGGATAGGTAGTAATTTTAACTTTAAATAAAGTACAGTTTTTATCTCAATAGATTTCATTGGGCAAACTAAATATTTGTAAAACATGATAAAATATACGATATCCATCAAATATTCGAATGCAGCTATCCCCGAAATATTCTTGAATGTTCTTTTATCAAAAATTCGAAATAGGCAGTGCTAATTAACAAACGCCGATTCATAAAAAACGAGCAGTCTGGTTTCCTTTACCCGGTATTTGAAATTGAAGTTGAATGAACGTTTTTTTCTCTTTGCATTTCCATATTTCCAAACAAACCAGTGGGATTCATTGCGTTTTGTACGAGATATCTCGTCATGTAGTGTTTACGGTGGATGGATTTGGTGAAATGGAGAATTTACATACGATGCCAGTTTTGTTGGTTAGCTGTTGCGTGAAGAAGTTCGGAGATTGGTAGAAGCATAAATATGAAACAGTATGGAAACTACCTACAAGTTCCCCGTGTTGGTCCGGGTCCTTTGCAGAATAGATCATCTGCCTACCTGTCTTGGAGGTCGTAAAAGGCGATTATAGGCTTACCGTCACTAGCACCGTGACATCGGACTAGGTGGTAGAGTTTCGCAGCGACTCACCCGGATTGGTACCACCGCCTTATTTCCTATTCCTAGTCCTATATTCCTCCATAACGGAATACAACTAAATTCCTGTATTCCGGCCGCCATAACGTCAGTGCTTGCCGTAGACGTGTTTAGGTTCGGAGGGTAAGGTAACGATAAACTTACTTTTGCTCAAGGCCTAACATCCCAGCCTCAGGTCGGCAACGCACCATTACCACCTGTGGTGTCTCCAGGTGGCGTCAATTTCTTACCATCAGGAAATCCGTCTGCTTATTTGCCTTCCAATATTATACAAAAATGAAACAGTATGGACCTGCAAACTTTCGAAACGGCGCACTACGTATTGACGAGACCCAAGTGATTTTCGCGGTGTTGTAGTTTTTAAAAAGGCCTGGAGCATATTTAACTTATGCCAGGATTAATCGATGTCATTGTATTACCTACTTGTACTATTTTTAAACGACGTAGTTATTTCCCCAAAAACAAGAAAAACATTCACCTAAGACAGGATTTGAACTTGCACTCTTTTATCTCAATTCGTCTTATTAATTATTGCAATCCGATTGTTAAAACAATATAATGTATTTAACTCTATCGCTTTATTGCAGTGTAGTTAAGAATTGTATCAAAAAGGTTTACTTTCTATACTGTTTCATATTTATATTGTGGCAGAAGCAGAGTTAAAAGTTTTACTTTATTTGATAATGGTGGTAATTTTGTTGCGCACTCACTAAACTAATTTTAAATTCTCGCTGTCTTCTTTTAACGATAGAAACAGAAAGAGACAAAACACTTTTAGCGCTGTCAAATTAGACCGTACACGTCATTTCTACAGACGTTTAAACTATCACTCGGAAAACATCGATTAAAAACATCTTGATTTGACATGTTTCGACTAATCTGACGTGTCTAAAACGTTCCATCTCTTTTGTTTTTGTATCATTTGAGAAAGATAGCATGCATCTAAAATAAGTTTAGTTTGTGAACAGCAGAATTACCACCAATATGTAGGTGAGTGTCATATGTTTAGTTACAATCCGTGGAAAACGGAATATCTAACGGTCGCGCTCAAAGATATCAATCACCATTTAATTAATCATTAAGTCACAAATTTGTACTAAAATTTTCGACTTAATGACTGACTAAAAGAAATGACTTTTTTGAGTGCGGCTATTGGTCTGTCTGCGATTCAGTTGTTGGACTTGACTGCATGAGGTCCCGGGTTCGAATCCCGTTCGGGCAACAAAAAGAAAATTTGGTTTTCGCCACCTATCACATTGTGGGACTTAGTGACTTCCGCTAGTCGTGGGTGCCTTGCTTGTGTTTCTGTCTGCCTCTTCGGGGATAAATTTAAAACCTATTTGTCGCCACTGCGGTCTAGTGGTTCAGGTGTTGGACTGCATGAGGTCCCGGGTTCGAATCCCCGGTTGGGCAACAAAAAATAATGTCTCTCGGGATTTCACATTTTCGGGATTGACATTGTGGGACTTAGTGTCTTCGGCTAGTCGTGGCCTGGATACCCTGGTTGTACCTCTGCCTACCTCTTTGTAGGTATAATATCTATTTGTATTAAATCTATATAGTGTCAAAAAGTTTATATAGTTATAATGTCAATACCTGGATGATAACTGATTGATCCCCAAATTATTCTTTTATAAATATAGTTGTTAATACATATATATACAACCGACAAGCCCGCTGATTTTCTTGGGCCGGACAGTGACAGAGCCTTTACCATGAGTGGGTATAGATAACGTTCGGTAAGTTACGTGTCAAAATCTATGTTACTTTTGGGCTAAAAATGTGTTTCTCGTAGTTACCAGTAGAGGCGCTGTTCAAAGTTTTCATACAAATAATTTACAGATACGGCGAGTATAGTAAACTTGATAAGCCGTAATCTAATGGTAAGGGCTCAGGTCGCGTTCCGATCCAGTGGTATGTGTTCTATGAAAAATAAACGATTTTCGATTTAAAATTTCAATATGAAGGAATAGATAAACGGTCTATCTGATTAACACATGATCCGTCGACATATTCTCTCTTTTCACAACCTGCCAGGCAGGTAGGTATAAGGTCAACAGAAGGAACCAGGTCTAAAATTTAACAATTCTTGAAAAAAAAAGTTTTTTGGTTTCGCTACAAAATGTGTATGATTTCTTAAAAAAAATTACCATTCTCCAGAGTCCAGAGATTGTTCGTTAGAAGTAGAGACGAAGTTTAAACAAAACCAACCCAAGATATCATCTCTCTGAAACATGAAGTTTTATTCAAATGAGTTAATTAATAGATATCTTGGCGGCGTATCTCTTCAACTTATTAGCGGTTAACTCGGGATGAAGCTACATTTCAAAGAGCAACTCCGACTCCAGTTTTATGTTTGAGAATAAGACTTTGTATAATAACTATATGTATAATTAACTTATGTATAATTAACTAGTTTATGTCCGCGTTTTCACTAACTTTTTGATAAACCGGTTTTGGTGAAACGATAAAGTTACCAACAAGAACTCACTGTTTTATTTCATCTTCTCGTCATATGTTAAGTAAAGTTTCAGATTTATGCTCTGGGCTTTATGTTTTTTAACTGTCTTGCACTTCTACGTTCAATCAATCATCCTTATTTGCTTTTAGTAAGTTATACCTAAGATTGTGATCTCGCATCCACGGTACTCATACTATACCAATTAATTGGGAAGCAAGTTTTTTATGTAAAAATTAAATAATTCTTATTTCAACATAATCTAAATCAGAACTATTCACAAAAACAGATTACAATAACAATAATAGAAATGTACATACATAATAAAAATGATAATATAATAAAAAAATAATAGAAATATACATACAACTAAAATACAACGTGACAATTTAAATTTAAAAAATACATAAAAAGTATCTTTACGCCCATATCCCTGAAGAGGTAGGCAGAGGCACAACCAGAGTATCAACGACTAGCCGAAGAGACTAAGTCCCACAATTTGATAGGTGGCAAGCCTATCGTCAACCGAGCACATATCCAATCCAGAATAACTTTTTTTTTAGAAAATTAGAACAATCAAATTTCCTTTCTATTGCCCGACCCGGTAATCGAACTTGGGGCCTCATGAAGTCAAGTCCAACACCTGAACCGCTAGACCACAGAGGCGACATAGAAACACAAATATTTCCTTACACTTATATTTTTAAGCAATGGTTTATTTCAGTAACAAACAATATAACGCCGAGTCACTTAGAATATAAGTCTGTTTCTGCTTTTCTTTAGAATTTGTATCGTCGGGGCGTAAATGCTCCGGCAGCGTAAATCACTTGGAAGGAACATTCCCTTTGTGTGGCGAGACGAATGTTGCTGCTGTTTCGGAGACTTTAGGACCGCGAGTTTTAAGATTTATTATGTTTTATTTTTTTATTTTTATAAACAAAAAATCAACAGCTTAAAATAAAAACAAAAATAATTTAAACATTTACGGATTTTATTTTGTTAATGTTACAATGAGGGTAGTACTATTTAAATTATGTGCTTCGGCTATGTTCGTCAAGTTTCGGATATCCGAAAGTATTTTAAAGATATCTATATGTATAGTTGTTATTACATTTCGCTTAAAATTAGATTAGGTCAGCCAAAAAGTGTAAAGCCGAAACGCATAATTTAAATTATTTGAAAATAAAAATAAATAAAATATTGACAAGAGAGGCCATGTGCAAGGTGGATTATGGTCCATTAAGTGTGACTCTTTTTTTACTATTGCCTCGTCTAGTTGGTCGAAGACATAAAGTCACGTGCAATGAAAAGTACCTATACACGGGCAGATTTTCAAATATATGTTCACTCCTAAAATTTTAAAAACTAATAACCACTTAACAATTTTTACTATTTAACCATCCGAGTTTCTGACAATAATGTATACATTTATTACAAAAACGTGTACACAGATTGTTTTCAGATATTTATATTCACGATCACGTGCAAAAGTATGTATACATAATAAGTATATAAACGATATTATTTTACAAAACTATAATCAATACTTTTTCACTATAATGTATGCAACAATGCCTGTGAGGTTTTTCTTAAATATGTATACACTTCTACAACTGTTGCAGTTTTCTATATTTTGAGGAGAGTTGCAGTTTTCAATATTTTATCATTTCAATAACATGTACACATTGTAATTTTCTATTTAATATAAACACTCATTTTTATCTTTTCAATATTGTTATGGAACAACATGTGTTTTACTAATTTTTAACAACAAAACGCTGCCCGGGTTTGGATATGTGCCCGGTTGGCACTAGGTTTTGCTATCTCTCACATTGTGGAACTGTGTGTAGATTAGCGTTTACGGCTAGTCGTAAGTGTCCTAGTTCTACTTCTTCGGGGACATGGGCGTGAAGATACTTTTTTATTACAAAATTTAATATTTTATTTTTGATTTTCATTTAAAAAAAGAAATTCGTACTACAGAATACATCCACGTAGGTATCAAGTTTCAACTAAGTTGTAACTAGTATTATAAAAGTTTGTGAACTGATTGGGACATTCGGATTTACGATTGACGGACATGAATATAAGTATGTTTAAACATATTATGAATTCCAGTTTTTGTCATCCGTCTACGAAACCCTCAAACTCTCAAATTGACTTTATTATTTATTACTTCAATTCTTTTTGCTAAACAAATCAATTCCGATCGGTCCCTTTTAAATTTAATAAAGATTTGGCGAGTGGACTTAATAATGTGTTATATTTGACTTCGACTACATTTACAATTCCCTGTTTTTATTCAACCCAAATTAGATCTGTTTGTTGAATCTTTAGATTTAACTCTTTTAGTATTAGTCGAATCTTTTGATTTCAAATACAAATTCTAACTCAAAAATATCTTTTTTTCATGTTAACCTATAAGAGGCACTTGTAACCCGTCTATATAATACTAAATCTACCACCGGATTGAAACGGATCGGTTAATTCTTTTACTATTTGTCAAATCTTTTGATTTGTTTCTTCAACTGTTGAAAATATAAAATTTACAGCAAAAAGTATGTTTCGTAGTCTGTGTATTTGTAGTCTAAAAAAGTTTTATTTATTTGTAACTTTTTAGCAGATTCAAGAAAGTGAGCCTACTGATGTTAAGTACCGACACTTTTCGTGACTTTCGCGGTTGAAATAAGAGTATTACGAAAAATCTGTATTGTAACGCTCGCTAAGTGCATTCGTAATAGTGAGACCTGAGAAACAGTGGGATTAGAAGTGTTGGTGTTAAAATAAGAAATGTTCCGCTGGATTGATTATGTGGCAAGAATGACAGATGAAAGATTGACGTAGTAGATATACAATGCGAATGTGGATGAATGTAGGTACCGGGAAAACCTAGGTTGATATTCCACTATCAAATCGCTCTTAAATTATCCGAGAGTGGTGTAAAGAGTCTCCGAAATCGTGACGTTTGTATAAAAAGGGTAATGAGTATGGAGGAAGTCAGGCTGGTCTGCAAGGATAATCTCTGTCTTCCCGTACGGGGATCGGCATGAAGATACGTGTTTGTGTGTACCTTTTGTGACCATTCATAAGGCTAGAACCAATTGCTAATAAGACACCTCTTTTTAAAAGTGAATAAACCTCTTAACTTGGAGATCCAAGTGATATCTTCTTGGAAATGCTGTGCGAGGGAAATTGTTACAAAATTTAAAAGTTCGTTTTAAGCAAACAGTTGTAGATGACAAAACATATAGTTTTGAGTGAAAAGTCTCATGTCGCGTGTTGTGCAAAATCCAAAAAAAATATGCGAGCACTAAAAAAAGGGTTTTCAGAACACTCTCTTTTTATGATATTGAAAGGCACACAAGCAGACGGCTTTCCTGGTAGTAAGAAATTCGTGCCGCCTAAAGACACCAAAGGTGGTAATGGTACTTTGCCAACCAGAAGCCGAGATGTTAGACCTCGATGTTACCTCAGTTTTACCTTATTCTCCGAACGGGAACACGTCAACGGCAAGCGCTGACGTTATGACGGCATGAATAGATAGGGTATCAATCGATTGCTGCAAAATTCTACCACCTAGTAAAACTTTACTGCGTGTACAGTAGTGCTATTTAAATTATCTACTTACTGTACACGCAGTATAAGACAAAGACGCAGTATTAGGTGTTTTAGGAGGGTTGGATGTAAGTATTACGATTATTTGTGTTCTGGATGTCCGTTTACATTGTTTTTTTTTAAATATTGGAAGGCAAACAAACAGACGGATTTACTGATGGTAAGAAATTCACGTCGCCTAGAGACACCAAAAGTGGTAATGGTAAGTTGCCAACCTGAGGCCGGGATGTAAGGCATCAAGCACTTACCCTCCAAGCGGAACACGTCAACAGCAGGCATTGACGTTATGGCGGCAGGAATAGGTAAGGCGGTGGTACCAATCCGGGCAAGTCGCTGCGAGACTCTACTACCTAGTAAGATGTCACGGTGTTAGTGACGGTGAGCCTATGCTCGCCTTTTACGAGCTGCCTGACAGGAAGGCAGATGGTCTATTCTACAAAGGAGCCCGGACCAACACTTATTTGCTCAGTTTTTGCCGTGTGAAGTGGACATAAGTTTAACGGGTTTCACGACTTTTTAATAGAATCTGCCAATTAATGAGCAAATAGACAACCTAATGTTAAGTTGATGCCAAGACCCGTGGATATATAAAAAAAGGTAATAAGAGAAAGTTACTAATTTCGGAAACGTTTATTCACTTTTTAAATACCCTGAATTTATCACAAATTTTCTAATTAAGACAACGTTGCCTGGGATTGAATAAAAGGCCTACGACATTTAAGATTTAATACAGAATTCCGCTTCGAAAACAATTCGAACTTAACAAATCTATAGACCTTCCACACACGTCAGTAATTTTTCCGTGTGAAATTTGAGTGGAAATCTGTGGGGCGCCATTTTGTTTTGAAATTTTGAATCGGAATTCCGAAAAAGAATTCCGAATACGTATACGGGGAACCTCAGAGCTCTATAGACAATATTTTTACCACCTATCACATTATGGAAGTAAGTACTACCTTTATCTAACAGTGGGAGCCATGGTTATACCTCTGCCGACTTCTTTGGAGCTACGAGCATGAAGAAACTTTTTTGTGGCAAATAGCAGCGACAAGCATTCGGCTCCCCTAGTGGTAAAAAAATAACAGTTGCCTATATGCCTATAGACGTCATAGATGGTGTAGGTTAGTCGATATTCTGCCGGGTTGTTAGACCAATTGTGCACATCTACCTGTTACCCTACCCTCCGGACCGGAAAATGACCGAATCTTTCCTACCCAGCAAGTTGCTGCAGAGCACTCTACCGCCAACGATTTTGATGGTAAATACCACTTTCACCTTTGCTCGCCTCTTACGAGCTACCAGTCAGGACGTCGATGGTCTATTCTACACAGAAATGACAGATCATTACAGCTCTTTTTTTTCGGAAATTTGGCATTTCGAAGGCTTTACACAAAACTGGCATTAATACCATGCAGAATATTGGAAATATATGTAGTGTTTTATTTTAAATCATGAAAAGCTACGACACAAAACAACTTTTCGTAATATTAGATGGCGCACTTTGCCTGGGTCGACTATACTTAGAGGTCAATGGGATCGACTGCCAAAAAAGCTTCTTCCGCATGTGATCATCTTAATGTTTATTTATGTTTTGAATATATTATACTTAATTGTAACAATAAAATACAATTATCATTATTTAAACTTGTAACAAGTAAGATCTTGGCCATGAGATAACTACACACCTGTAACATCTGTAGTGTCTATAGATGAGGATTGACCTTTGCAACCAAGATAGCCGCCTGCTAGGTTGTTATCTTTTTAACATTTAAAAATGAGGGTAGTTCCTAAAAATATATTATTAAAGTGAAATTTAATTTAGTTTCATTACAATTTCATCATTGATGGTTGTTAGTATACAGACTGACTGGTGAGATACCTTCAATACTTATGGAGAGTACTCGGTACTCGATTCTCGTTAACTTGATATAAAAAAAAATAGAAGCTTAATTTTTTATCGAAATATCTCTAAAAATAAGTGAAATTTGGATATTATAGTCCGTCACGTGCGGCGCGGCACACGACACGCCGCCGCCACCCCCGCCCTCCATCCCGCTACCGCGGTGTCCGCGCGGTGTCCAATTATTCCGCAGTTCAATACTGGACTCTCGGTGTACTGTGTACGAAGTTTACTAAGAAGTTATTTAATATTTCGTTTTTATGTTATTTTATTTTATGATATATGTTCGCATACTATCACGTCCTCAAATATTTAAGTTATCTCACCAGTCATCCTGTTTAATAATAAAACTGAAAGTAAAACAATATTTAAAACAGTTGCAATTTTAGAAGAACATAAAGTAACAAAGTGTAACTGGTAGAACCCACTACTTCTGTGTAAATATACAAAACCTCTGTGTTATAGCGGTCTAGCATCGGACTTGGCTTCTCGAGGTCCCGGTTCCCGGGTCGTGCAACAAAAAAAAATAGAAAATGTTTATATTCAATTGTCTATTAAAAATAATTGCCTGGAATTGGATATGTGTTCGGTTGGCGATAGACTTGCCACCTATAACATTGTGGGACTTAGTCGTGGGTGTCTTGGCTGTGCCTCTGCCTATATCTTCGGGGATGTGGGCAT
>NJDD01004869.1:110164-130021 GCA_002245505.1 Calephelis nemesis | reverse complement strand
CCTGCCGCTCGCTTCCCCGCGTTCCCCCCAGCGTTGCTCTGTGCAAGTACATGAGTCGGCCGACTGTTAGTATTAAGACTGTGATATAGGCAACCAGAGAGAGTCGTTAAGAAGCATGTTCCCCAACGAAGACCCCAACTCAGAGCTCTGAGAACATCCCCTGGTTCCTCGCTTCCAATGCACTTGGCTGCCAACGAACATACCAATGCGCCTTTGAACGAAGTAGTTTGCCAACATTTGACTGCCTCGTTGGTCGAGTGGCTAGCGTACTCGCCTAACTGTATTGACGAACCGCGTGGCTTGGGTTCGATTCCCGACGGGGGCAGGCATTTGTGTGATGAACTTTTAGATGTCTGCATTTCCGGGTCTGGGTGTTTATTAAATTTATTCTGGTATCTATTTAAGTATCGTTGACTAACGCCCATAACACAATCATATAATTTGCTTACTTTGGGGTTAGATTCAATCAGTGTAATTTGTCCAGGGATATTTATCATTATTATTATAAATGTTAGGCGGGCAACCCCGTTTTTTTACCTTTAGTATTATCATCGGCTACCACGCATTGTCCAACGCCTCAGAGATGTCCATCAGCACAAGTTGAAGATTTTTAGTTTTGGTAAAGCTGGCCAACTACAAAATCTGTGACTGAGCCGTCACCGTGGACCTGCCCTGGACAAATCGGTGCTATATAACCCTCTCAAGGATCTTACCCATCACAGGTAGTAGCGTGTTTGGCCGGTAGCCTTAGGGTCACTTAGTGGCTTAAAGTTATACTCGGAAATTACCAACAGCTTTCCATACTTCCACGTAGACGGGAAAACCCCTCCTCCATACACGTAGCATATACATTTTGTGGTGTCCATTCCTATAACTTTTCATGCTTCTTTTACGATCTTAACCGTAAGTCCGTCATTACCCGGAGCCCTATTAGGCATATCCGCAATAATTTTGCCTATCCACTCAGAACTAAAAGTTATTGAATGGATCTTGATAACAACTAGCCTTTCCCGTTTGAGATATGCAGTATCACTTACTAAATTGTAATCAGTAGACAAGGCCCGCAAATGAGAACTTAATGCCTGGTTGTCGTCTACAGCAAGGCTTTCTGTCAATTTAATGTCATGCCAACACATTGCTAGGTGGCCTGATGCTACCGACCGCCGTCCTGGAAACGATCCCCCAGGGCTCCGAATCACCAAAGTCGGCAGGCCCTAATACGGTATTTGCGAGTGACGTATTATACGTCTACATTTTGCACAAGCTTTACGATACTGATGTTAAGAACATTACGCTCAACCTCAACCAGGTAATGACCTCTAGTTGTAGCGCTGCCATAGACGTTGGTACCTACACACAGTTCTAAGGAGCTTGTTCAGGTCTTCATTCCACCACTTATAGCCGCGATTACAGGTATTTACCATGCCAATTCAAGTGACGGCTGACCGCGCTATCAGTCCCGCCATTTGGTTACAAATACTCTCTACTACTAGTGCCTGCCATTTCACCCTCACAATGCTTCTTTGACAATCACTTTCCCCGTGTTGTTCCGGGCTCGTTTGCAGAATAGACCATCTACCTTTCTGCCAGGCAGCTCGTAAAAAGCGAGCATAGGCTTCCCGTCACTAACACCGTGACATCTGACTAGATGGTAGAGTTTCGCAACGACTCACTCGGATTGGTACCACCGCCTTACCTATTCCTGCCGCTATAACGTCATGTCGTGTTCCGGTTTGGAGGGTAAGGTAACCGGTAAACTTAATTTTGCTCGAGGCCTAATATCCCGGCCTCAGGTTAGCAACGCACCATCACCAACTTTGGTGTCTCTAGGCAGCGTGAATTTCTTACCATCAGGAATTCCGTTCGTTTATTTGCCTTCCAATATCTTAAAAAAATTACAGCTAAAGCATTCCCAGTTCAATGCCCAAGTCCAGTTAACAACGGGCACTTCTCTGCGCTGTTCCACGCAATGCTCTTCTTGCTATAGATCGACATAACTATTTTTCCGGCAACCTCAAGTGTGATAAATAGGTGATCACTGACACTTGTTCTAACCCGCACTGTCTAGTTCTTAACTTCCACTCTCCCTCGTCTAAAAGTCACGTCGATATTGGATTTTCGCCATTATGTCCAATAAATGTAAGTGGTTCAAATTCTACGTTATTATTATCAATATAAAATTATACATGACAAATCCCTCCATCTCTCGTGGATGGTGCTCTGTGTCCGAGTTTCTGCCCAAGTTCTGATTCCTTTGATAGTATGATACTGGAGAGTGCGTGCTCGAGTCTTCTCTTCTTATGATGTTGATGTTCCTCAGTTTTTCCAAAACCCTTTGCAGTTATTTAATATGTATGGATATATTATCACTGTATTTGAAATAGGTGGATATATGGCACACTTTCAAGCTCCTGCACGAAACGCTGACAATGACACAATATTCATTGCACAGTTAGTGCCGTACTACAAGTTTTGTAAGTATTAGTCATTATCAATAACACCACAGATTGCAAAGTGGCTTGAAACGACCTGCCCGGAATAGGATCCGAAGCATTACCTTTGCTTGCCACCGTAATAATAGTATCATGGTCCAATCTGAAAAGTAAAGGTTACCGATAGACTTTCTAATATAATTTTTTTTACAAGTCTTGGTAAGACTTTTTTACAGTTTTCATTTTTATCATTTTCTTTACTACTACATACAAAAGATAATAAATAATACAAAAAGACAAATATCAAATTATTTATTTTTTATCGAACTTTAATACAGATATTTATTGTTTCGAACAACTCAAGAGATTTTTTTACTTTGTATGTTCTTTTGAAATGTGAATTTTCATATAGCAAAAGACTTTGAGTTTTTTTGTTTTGAAACGGAAGCTATTGACTGTTTATTGGTTTTGCAACATTACGATCACGCAGTTTGAATTGTAGCCAGCCTCCACCCTGAATAACTGGAGTAAATCTGTCTGGACGAATACGTGGAGGTATGCAAGTCCTAGGTGAGACACTGACTTCGATGTTCAGCAGGATTTGATACAGGAAGATTTTCACTTCACACAACGCGAACCTAGCTCCTGAAAATTATACCACATTATTAAGCGCAATAAAATTGCATAAACTGACTCCAACTTTTTCATTGGGCTCCACCTTTATAAGTGATGATGTATAATTTTTTTTAATTTATTCAATCAGGCGTTACCTTGTGGAAATCCATTATAACAGATGTAAAATAAGCCTTTATTTTGCTAATTCCACGTAAGCAGTGTAACTGTTGTGGCAGATAATCCTGCAAACGACACAGAATATGACAAGCTTAACTGACGTTCCCACCACCCACCTCCGCGACCAGATCACGAATATAGGGAGAGTTCGGAAACAATATAAATTGTCACGTTCTTTACATGTGACAACCCTACCTAAAGTTCCCGCCTCCCACCACCGCGACCAGATCACAAATAGAGTCCGAGCACGGGAAACAAAACCACTTGTCACGTCCTTCGCCAACTTTGTCGAAGAACTCACCACAAAGAACACCAAATCGCACTCGACATACGTTTCGTACAAACGACGACACACGAGACGACACTCGCGTGTCGTCATTTGTACGGTACGGTTTCTAGGAGGTAGAGTTTCGCAGCGACTCGGCCGGATTGGTACCACCGCCTTACCTATTCCTAACGCCATAACGTCATGACGTGTTCCGGTTCGGAGGGTAAGGTAGCCGGTTAACTTACTTTTGCTCGAAGCCTCTGGTTGGAAGCGCACCATTGCCACCTTTGGTGTCGCTAGGCGGCGGGAATTTCTTACCATCAGGAAATCCGTCTGCTTGTTTGCCTTCCAACGTTATAAAAAAAAAGATGCATCGGTGTCGAGGCGAAACATTATTTTACATCTTTTAATGTATACATTTTTCACTCATGTGCTTCAATCATAAAAAAATAACATAATGCTGAGATTTAAGGCTAAATTATCATACATCCTTATAGCGACCACAAAGTTGACGCAATTGGTGGTAGCTGTGTGATAATCAAATCCACACAATTTATTAAAGGCGAATAATATAGAAAACTCACCAATACAATTCCTGGGTCCGACTCCAAACGGCATGTATGTGATTGGATTGATCTGTTGCTTATTTACCGGAGAAAACCTTTCAGGATCAAATTTTTCTGGATTCGGATAATATTTTGGATCCTTATGTATTGGAGACACAGGAATAAACACAGTTTCTCCTTTTCTAATCTGAAAAATGCATACCAATAAATTATAGCAAGGAAGTATTTAAACAGGAATGTAACAAAAAGATGATGAAACTAAAGATTTCAGTTGGTCTTTTACATATGAGCTCGTTAAAGGAATAGATATTTAGTACGGTATGCAGATAGTTAGTACTACGTACGTAGGTATAGTTACTATGTAAGAGATAATCATAGAATAACGTTGTTTGCGGACTCCACTTCACTATTCTTTAAAGTGAAAAGACAACTGGGTAAGTAGGTATGACGAAACGAACGGGGCGGGTTTAAAAGTTGTACACTGATTCAATGTAAACGATCTCTTTCTAAATGAAAAAAAGTAAGTGCATCAAATTTTCAATGCCTGATGTAAGGCAGGTAGATGCCTAATGTAAGGAGGTATACAACTCAATGGGAACAAACTGGACCTTGTGGATTTCACCACAGTTTTAGGAATCACTGTAGATAAAAAGTTGCAATGGGACCCGCACATTGCTAAACTTATCATCAGATTGAGCTCAACAGCTTACACTGTTAAGAAAAGAAGGCAGTCAATAGATGTCGATGCCGCTAGAGTTGTTTACTATAGTTATTTTCACAGCTGTCTTATTACATTCTTCTCTGGGGAAACTCGGCTGAGGTAAACACATTGTTTGACTTACAAAAGAGGTCTATACGGGCAATTTGAAAACGTTGGCCCAAGAATTACCCTCAGGGAAAAGTTTAAAGAAATAAATATTCTAATGGTGATTTGTCAATATGTTTTTGAAAACTTGTTATATGTTCATAAAAATATATATTTGGTTAAGGAAAATTGTGATGTGTAGGCTGTAATTGTGATGTGTAATAAAAACAATCTTGTTATGCGTAAGTCTCGTCTCCACAGAATCCGTTATTCTTTCATGGGCCAATGTATACGATTTTACAAAAAAAAAATGACTACATTAATAAAAAAAACCGACTTCAAAGTTTTGTTTTGAAGTCGGTTTTTATTAACGTAAATATTTTTTTATTTAATAATGTTAAGTTTATGGCTGATATGATTTAATAAAAATAAACATCGGGATAGGTGAAAATAGATAAAAAATGCGTATAAAATAAAAACTAATGGGCCTACCTGAACTTAATTTTTACGGGACTATTTTGAAAATAATCGACATCAAGCAAAAAAAGAATTGAGTAAATCTGTTCAAAAACCTCGGATAAATCGGTGTACATAATAAAACATATACACCGGCCGAATTGAGAATCTCCTCGGTTTTTGAGCTCGGATAATAAAATTCACAAGCATATTAAAGACTTGCCATTTAATAAATTTAAAAAATGTATTTAATTTAAGTTGTATGGTAAGAGTTTATTTAAAGATTTCAGAATATTTAGAAGACAGAAATGCTTAGAATTAATTGTTCCTTATAGCAATCTCTACAAATTAATTATACACGTATTATACTTTTTTAAATTAGATTTATAAAAAAAAGACAAGCCCACGTTGGTTTGCCGGATATTGTCAGTGAGAAGCCGCGTACCGATCCGGTGGTAGTTTTTCGAATTAAATAGATGCGTCACAAGAATTTTTGTACGGATCTTCCTGATTTATTCAGATATATATTTTGAATTTTGAGTTGGTATTGTATGGTACTTATATGTTTACCGTAAACAAATCTTTTTTTAATATGAAACCACAATAGTATTACTTAACTTAAACTTCTTGTAACTCCGGTCTTAAGATTATCAACACAGAGCTTTACTTTTAGACAGATTTCAATTTTTGTGTCAGCAGTGGTGATAATGGCACGTCATTTTCTTAATAAAATTTATAGAAGAAGGTGTTACTTTGTGGAAATCCATACTTAAATCTAAATAACATTATTTGATTGCAGTTTTCTGCCAAAAAATGTATACTTATTATGGCGTTACAAAACAGGAAAATCAGTGCGTTATGAATTAATTAGACTTACCGAATGCAAAAGACCCCAAACATATCCAATTTCACATAACAAACACCACTAAACTGTTTTATTAGCACCAACAATACATACACTACCGAAAACTAAAAGTAGTTGGAGTTGTTTTGCTTCGCAACCGAAGTATCGTCAGGAGAGTTCGACTGCAATCCACGAGCAGAAACAATACAGTTTCTACTACGAAACTAAGGTAAGCACAGTTCATTTAAAACGCAGTTTTTCCTGTTTGTTACAATAACAGGTAAAAAAAATTTTTGGCGGTGAATTGCAAATTAAATAATTTCATTTCCACATTTTTACTTTAATTTCACTAGATGGTAGAGTTTCGCAGCGACTCACCCGGGTTGGGTTGGGTACTACTGTTTTGCCTATTCTTGCCGCCATAACGTAAGCACGTGTTCCGGTTTGGAGGGTAAGGTAAACTTACCTTTGATCGAGGCCTAACATCCCGGCCTCAGGTTCACGATGCACAATTACCCTCTTTAGACACCAAAGGTGGTAATGGTGCATCGTCAAATAGGCGGCGCGAATTTCTTACTATCACGAAATCCGTCTGCTTGTTTGCCTTCCAATATTATAAAAAAATTATCATTGAAATTGGCTATTGTTAAACAAGTGTATTTAACTCCTCCACTATGTTTTGAGTCACCACCACTTCCATCTATGGCGTGTATTTCCTAATATTAGAAAATCTGCCAACTCGATATCTTTCTTAAACTCAACTGTGTATTTAAAAAATTACTCACAATGTAATCCTGAGAAGATTTGGCGTTAGGTTTTCCCAAGTTATAGTCTTTAATACAAACTCTTTCTACAACAGCTAGCGTTGCCCACTTTCTCAGAGTTTCTGTAACAAAATCAAAGTATTTAAACTTCCTCACATGCTTATATCTAACTAAAATAAGTACCTCTGTATAATCGAAACGTCCAATTAAATAAAAAAAATGTAATAAAATAACTAACATCTACCATAACGAAAACTTTAGATATCCCAAAAATTTGTTACCTAACACATAATACAAAATATTGAACAAAAAATTTTTCATTTATAATATATTTTACTTTTATTAAGAAAAAAAAACTTTGATAGACGAGTGATAGACGACGTTTATAAAGTGGCGAATAGAAGTATTAAGTAGATCGCCTAAATTTTTCTAAACAAAAGTGTTTGATTTTTTTTTTAAAATTTCACAAAAAAAGGCATCCCAAAGTCCATGTCCCTATAGGTATGGTTTGTTCGTGACAGTGACAGTGACAGTGACAGTGACAGTTCGGCCGCGTGGAATAATGACTTGGGGTTACTAATAATTCTAACGCGCGACCTACTAGATAATTTCAATACCTTTTATTTATAATTATATGTATAATTTATTATTTGGATGATTAATGTTATGTCCTAACAACATCTTCGTAAGTAGTGCAAATTCAAATTCTAAAATAATTAGAACAAAATTGCTAGCTTATAGAAGGTAAAAGTGAGTTAATCTTACAAGGTTATAAGTACCTATTTTTATGTATTAGACAAACATAATAATATGCAATCACGGGTTTTTTAGAACTCTTAAAGGGGAACAATTGTATTGTACATGATTTTTACGAAACTTTAACCGATTACGCAGCAGCACACTCAGTGGAAGCTCTCATTATGAAAAAAAAAATCACCTGATTCTGAAACAGTACTCATTGGTGCTCTGCTTATTGACTATTTAATTTTCTAAAATCAGCCCATTCAAGCAAACAAACAACATCTTCAGCTTTATAATATTAGAGTAAAGATTCGAATTACAGAAATTGGCGTAAAAAAATAGTAAGTATAGCTGATACTGTTTTGCGTACCCGATATAACCATATCCAAATATGTCAGATTTAGTATAGAGTTATAATCTAGTTTGCCCTTATTTTTGGCATCAAGTTCGATAATTTCTTGAGCTAAGCGATCTTGAATGTCTGGATGAAGAGCTAGTTCATGTAAGGCGAAGGTCATAGTCGTGGACACAGTGTCGTAGCCAGCCAGGAAGAACACAACAGCTTGTGCTACCATATCATTATCAGTCCACTCTGAAAGCAATCAAACATTCTTAGTTTTTGTAAAACACATATTAGTACTGGGGGAAGGGAACTGACCCCAATGTTTCTTAGTAGTAATTTGGTAAAAATTCTGATAATTGTCTTATATCATTTATGCAGTCACTCATCACTAGTGGTAGAGTGATGACACAAGTCGGATTCATACTACCATCTTACCTATTCCTATTGCCCTATTATCAGTCTTAACCTGTGTTCAACGAGTCCTTTTTTTCATTTAAAGTCAGATAATATTTTTAAATTGCAGAATCTTGAAATGGGACACCCACATTTGTACTAACGTCACCTACTTACTCCACGAAAATTTCAGTGCTCATCATTGTCTTGATTGTTTGGAAATACATCGCAAACATCTTATATGTCATATTTAAGCAGAGTACATTTTGTGCTATCTAGAAATAAGTCTTGTCTGCTTTTGCTACTTAAATACATGTATTGTACGATAGGTACCTCTCTCAACATTCTTCTTACTAACGGTTGATTCTTCTGTTGAAGCGAGACTGGCCTCGGAATCGTTTTTCCCTTTATTGGAATGGCCTGTATCAAAAAACAACATTAATTTTGTATAACAATAAAATCTTATATACAATATCTTTATATAATAATATCTATATAATATAATAATAAAGAACAGGTACTTTATTATTATATATAGATCGCCTGACATAAAATGTAGTGCTTCACATTCACATTTACGCAAACAGTGTATTTAGAGTATACACACAATACAAATAAAAACCCTTCTATTATTAGGTATATTTCAATAAATATACTCAGTTTTTTATTCAAATAGTTTATGAATTATAAGAGCACGTGACAGGGTCCTTTTATAATATATTATTGAATAAACAGACGTTTTGTATCAAAAAATATAAGAGCATTTTTATAAACAAAAAGCATTGCAAATATATGCGACAGTTGTTTGATCTGTACGCAAACAATATATAGATGATATACACAAAAATATAAGAAACGTGGTGCGGAGTTTCAGCATAGACAATCTATACTTACGAAACACCAAGTCCTGACTTATTGACTCATTCATCATCACCAAGCAAACAAAGGAGTTGAAGCCATGAAATTTGGTAAGTAGGATCGTTTTATTGAGTAGATAACCGTTAAAGACGGAATATTGGAAATAATACCCCAAAGAGGGTGAAATATAGGTTGAAAGTTTGTATGAAAGAGTTTAATTTTTTGAGTTAGAAATATGAAACTATTTTTGGGCTACTTTTCAAAAATTAGTTAATACGCATTTAAGCGTTTTTGGAAATTCTACCCCTCAGGAGGTGAAACAGGGGTTGAAAGTTTGTATTAAATTCCTTATGAATTGGCTATAATCAGTAAATGTAGCAACTGCCATGCGAGCAAAGTTGCAGGTAACAGTCTGTTCTAAAATATATACATATAATAAATCTGTAGTGTGTAATTCTGTACATTGAAAATATTAAAAAAAAATAGCAAGTGCTGTTACTGGATCGATACCAAACCCACATATGTGATTAATTTTTTTTTTGTCTGTCTGTCTTTCTGTATGTTCAGGCATCACGAGAAAACTAACGGTTCGATTTCAATTAAACTTGGTATAATTATACCTTATTATCCTGGGCATAAAATGGAATACTTTTTATCCTGGCACAATTCGTATACAAAAATAAATCTTAATTTTTCAGTTTTATCACGCGAAGACTGACATCCGCACGGATGGAGTCGCGGGCGGAAGCTAGTTGTAAAAATATAAGTAATTCCAATGTCTTTTGTACGATTACATTTTACTAATTTACAGAATTCGGTTTGCACAAATTGGTCTTATAATTCGTCCACAACATGGCGGCTACACTACACCGACGGTGTCTGGAGGCCATCGCTAACTCTTACCAAAAAGAGCGCCACGTGCTTGTTCGCTATCCTGTGCCATAAAAAATTACCACAGCTGACGTACATAGCGCAAGTTATTGTTATATAACAAAGCAGTTAAGTAAGTAGTAACTAGGTATGCCCTAGGGAGATTTATGTAGTAACAAATATTTCTTTTATTTTTTCACAATTGCGAAGTAACTTTCACATTTTACGCCTTTTGTCATGTCGCCTGTTTTATATTTAAATTGATTTGTTTTATATTTAAATTGATTTGTTAAATTCCTAATTTTCCTTATAATACATTCAACGGCAAGTAATGAGGATCGGTTAAAGAAACCTGAATAATCTCCGAAATAAAAACATAATTCCTGACCAAATAAATGACTTATGCAACTCCTTGGTTTTTAGTCTTGGCACAAAATATATACTAAAACTTAAAATAAGTATTTTTTAAAGACAAAACAACGTATTTTTAACTTTATTGTTAATGTGACGTTATGAAAGTATAAAGAAGTGGTCTCTGGGTTTTAATCTCCATTACTTAATTTTTTATAATGTCACTTACACTTAAAGAGTGCACTGAAATTCATATATTGCTAGAAACAGGGCGTTAATTTCTCTTAACGAAGGTGTTGTTTTATGGTTACACCATGATTATTTATACCGCTACAATAAAGAAGTTAATACTTGGTTACTAGGGAATAAGTACATCAATATGTTAGGATAACATTTTGGAGTCACTAATATTATTGGTAAGACGGTAAAAGAATGAATTCTGTATACCAAATATGTTTAAAAAATGTCTAGACGAATTTCTACATGAATCATAATAAATGCAATAATTTCGAGAATGTTTATTTTTTATGGACAGACAGCGAACAAGCACAAGGCTCCCCTGGTTGTATAAGTCTACCGTGGTCTACTTTTTTTTATGATATAGGAAGGCAAAGAAGCAGACGGATTTCGTGTTGGTAAGAAATTCACGCCGCCTAGAGACACCAAAGGTGATAATAGTGCGTTGCCAACCAGAGGTCGGGATGTTAGGCCTCGAGCAAAAGTTAGTTTACCGGCTACCTTACCCTCCTAACCGGAACACGTCATGGCGTTATGGCGGCAGGATTAGGTAAGGCAGTGGTACCAATCCGGGCGAGTCGCTCCGAAACTCTACCACCTAGTCAGATGTCACGGCGTTAATGACGGTAAGCCTATGCTCGCCTTTTACGAGCTATCTGGCAAGGAAGGCAGATGGTCTATTCTGCAAAGGAGCCCGGACCACACGGGGAACAGTTAGCTTAGTTAGCTTATTACTTTTTAGAGGACCAACGTGAAAGTTATTTTGGAAATGAAACCTTTTCTAGTCTCCATGAGCAGATTGATCATGTCTGGTCTCACAATACTGTGGTCGTCTCTTTGCTTTATTGTCTCCATCACGATTTGAAAGAAATACTTTTTAGATTTCTCTGGTAGTAACTGAAAATTGAAAACCTGAAAAAAAAAATAAACTGTACTTTAAATAATTAATTTCGATTTTGATTACATTTCAACAAAATACTTACTTAGCGAACTATAATAGCAACGTTCTAAAAGCACACTTAAGTCTCTCATCTCATCTCATCAAAACTATGAATAAGAAGCTCTATCCGAAGTGTCCAATATGTCATACACAATAACAATAAAATACAAAACGGTTTTGTGTGTCGTGGGTGATCTGGTTATATTTTTCCTACCTCTTTGGGGAAGCGGGCGTAAAGCTATGTTTTCCATTATTACAAATTCCATTACGTAATTATATGATTTAATTGAGAGAGTAAGTCTAAATTTTAAAAAGCGCAAGTTGTCTGCGCTTGATCATCATCATTTTCTTCGATCATCACTTGTTCGCAAACGTCTTAATAACCAAACCATTTTTGAAGTATAACAAGAGAAATAACTACGTTTTGAAGAGATAGTCTTACGGCGCTGCCTCATTTTACTTTTGTTTAACTATGAACGCTAATAATGTTATATTGTTATCGATCTTACCTTCCGAAGTTTTGGAAATATGGAGTTAAAGAATACGACCAACAGGCGTCGAAAATTAGCGTCAGCTAATTCGTATCCCATCAAATAGAATTCATTGTCCCTATCTGTCAGTGAGTCCACCTTCAAGCCATACGCGCAGGAGGCGATCACATCGGTCGCGTAGCGTGTCGTCAAGTCCTTGCAGTCAATTTCGATTGTTTTACCTGAAATTGAATGTCACCATACAATGTAAATCCAGCCACCTTTGTTCGTATGTTTTTGTCTAATGGAAGTTCATTGTATTTTTCAATAAACTTAAGGGAGATACATGCGCGTATGAAGTGCATATGTAAAGAAGTTGTTAAATAGAAAAACTATATCAAAATTTATGTTATAATGGCAAATAAAATAGTCTTGGTCATCATTACCCTCATTGCTTCTTGAAATATTGAAGTTTTTAATAACTTGGACAAAATCTATACGTGATGTCGCTAAAAGCTATTTTAATTGCCTCAACTTTCTTTTAAAAATCAGAAATCGATCTAATCGTTAAAAGTCATCATGCCACAAACACGCACTTATACACGCAAATGCAGACACTCACGTACACGCTTACGAAAGAAAGTGGGGGCAAGGGGTGCAGTTTACATTATTTACATTTTGGTAATAAAATAACTTAAGTGTCTAATGTTCCCCAATAACAGTTGCGTTTTCCCTTCAAGCCGCAACCTCAACTGGGTGGGCGCATCCAGCCCATCCTAATTCAATTATTCACTTACTATTTATTTAATTTCGTTACTAGAATACATAAAACAAGCCTTGTTTATTTGAAAACTTGTGTGTAAGTTATTACTCAAGAGTTACGCAATTTTCTAAAGTTTTAATTTATTACATTCATTGCTGCTCCGAAAAAAAATACATAGGAACTTTTATAATTCTTTTAATTATTTGCGCAAAGTGCGCTAGAACAGTTAGTTCAAAATCTGCGAATAATCTGCACTTTTTTGTGAATACCGCGTTTGGAATTAACTGATTGACTGTCTCAACTAACCTAACATGTAAATTTAACAATTCATTCAAAACAAACAATATCAAATGTATTCTAATGATAACTACGGTGAGAAAACAATTTCACTAATAATAGAAATGTTTATCATGAGAGTTCATAATATTCAAAATGCTTGACAAATGCTTGAAATGCTTAATTGTTGGCCATGCACCGCTGACGTCATGATTTAGAGAACCTGTATTGCATTAGTTTTTGATTAAAAACGTGTGACTGCCAAACTCAACAGTCACTAGTCAACCTGCCAACAAAATCACATGACTGTCCTCAGCCTCATGCACCTAGTCTTCATCAAATACCTCTATACCTACATCATTACTCCGCTTAGTCGCAGAGTACCTTGAACTACTAGCATTTGGCAGGTCGCTTATTCTTAACTTCATAGCAAATATACTTCAGAGGTTTGTTGTTCCTCTTGTCGAGTGTTTTGTTTGTCCTGTCTATTGCGTATTGCATACTACATATTGACAAAGTGTCAATCATCAACTTGTAAGACTAAGTTGATGTATTTCACTATCTGATAATAATTACTACTATTGTGAATTACAAATCAATGAATTTAATTCATAAATAATTCACATTATAAGGGGCTCGGCTGGAGGGCATAGTTTTAAGCAAACTCACCTGTAATATGTTAGTAAGTACTTGAAAACTATAGAAGCTCTTAAATTTTAAATAAAAACATGTGATTGTTGCATTGTTCGTATAGATAGATTATGGTTTTGGTTATATTAATTAATTAAAAAAAAACTTTTCTATCTGTGTATTTTAAATGTCGTTATTTATACTCGTGTATGTCTTTTTTATGTTTTATGTCCGCGTACATAATAAAAACATTAAAAAATATACCTATTTCTCAAATTGATCCTAGGAATGGAAATTAAGAAATAGTAGAAATGCAAAGAATTTCCTACAAAATTTCAAATATTCTATTTCTAAATTTTAACATTTTAAACCTTACCCTCAGATTCATTCAACAACTTCATAAGAGCCTTCATCATTTGTTCCCCAACTTCCTCCATGAACGGGATCATTAGTTTTATTTTTGAGCTCGTGAAGGATGGGCTGAGGGTAGAGCGCATGTCTTTCCATTCTTGATCTGTAAACATTATAATGATCACTGCATATTACAAAACAATTTTTTTCAACAGCGCGAGTCTATTTATCTATTAACACTAAATTTGCAAACTGCTATAGGTGAATTTATTTTATGAATTTATTATTTCAATAGATAAAGTGTTTTTCTTCATACCAAGTCCCTTACGAGATAGCTAGGGAATATCAAGTGTTGAACGTCACTTGACGTACTTGAGAGTAGTTGTTTTTACAGGAACAATTAATTTAAGGTTATGTATGACCTCATGACATAATTATTGAGATAAGAATAAAACATTAATTATTCTGTAACATAGAACTACTAATAAGATCAGCGTAGACATGGGAATCTTGGGATGAAAAAATTATCAGTCTTCAGCAACACGATATATCAATCAGCATTTGTATAGTACCTCTTCTCAATGCTACCAAATGGTCGTGACCTTTGTTGTACATTCTACAATGTTTGTGCAATAAACCAGCGTCTATATTAGCTTCCAGTTCGGAGGGTAAGGAAGTCGGTGCACTTACTTTTTCTCATGGCCTAGCATCCCAACCTAGGGTTAACAACGCACCATTACCACCTTTGGTGTTTCTAGGCGATGTGAATTTCTTACTATCAGGAAATCCGTCTGCTTATTTGCCTTCCAATATCATAAAAAAAACAATGTAAATTCAAGGATTCTTACCTTTCAAAGAGAACAAATTTCTACCAAACAGTGGCTCTTTTTTCTCATCAGTAAAACCTCTTCGGTTGATGAAATGTTCAAAGTCTTTGATTGCAACATTTTTTATTAAATCTATGTCACGTAGTAAAATAATAGGTTGTGTCAGTTCATATCTTCCAACAAACCTATGAAAAAAATATATTAGCCCTTTAATAACACTATTATTATTAATCTTGTTATTCATTAAAAAAACATGTTTGAACATTAAATCATTAATTTGCACTAGTTTAAAAATACTGGCAAATATGAAATAATTTTTTTTTTTTAAAGAATAAATAAAGCAACAAGTCCGTTACTAGATTATTCATGATGTGAGCTATAGACATATAAACACATGAACACCACTGAGAATATTTGGGTACTAAACCAACTTTAATACTTAACGCTAGGAACAGAAGCTACGAGTAATTCAAGTTCACCCAAAAACTTGGAAGATTCTTGGAAGATTGAAATATCAGGTTGCTGGAGATAGAAGAAAAAGTGCACTATAATATTATTGTTAATTACACAATTTAGACGCGTGGGCGTACATACAAATGCAACATGCACCCTACACATCAATCGAATAATAACTGCCCGCGTCTTGGCGGCGCGAGCGACTGTTGGGTCGCCGCCCAACGGAGCGGGTGTGGCCGGTGGGAGGAAGGGAAACGCGGCACAGGATTGTAACTTACGCGGCAGAGACGTACTACTAACACGAAATGTGTTACATACTCCCCCTTTTGACCAAGAGGGAACTTCCCGAATGGACAAACTTTACTAGAACGCGGGAGTTACGAAGAGTGAGTTTTCCGCGGACGGCCCCTACGACGTTTTGGTGCAACCGGTTCGGGACACTCACCGTCCCGATCGTGATACCTACATAAATCCGAAAGGTGATACTTTCCTATGACCATTTCTGATTTTGGGGACCGCAAGAGATAAGTAGTTGGACTTAGCCGCTTGGAAATGACGTACGGCCCATCCCGTTTGGGAATAAACTTGGCTGTTACGCCTTTCGAGGCATTACTAAACACGTGACTCTTTAGCAGTACTATGTCACCCTCCTTGAAAGTACCCGTATCCCTACGGCCAGCGTCTGCCTGAGATTTCCACTTATTCTGATGTTGTTCGATACTTTCCTTTGCTTCGGAAAGATATTCGACTAGTCGTCGGAGATACGGAGTAATTTATGGTACGAAATTTTCGGACTCAACAATTGCACGCAAGTCTGCTTGGACGGATAATGGGGAACGTATCTCCCGACCAAAAGTTAGGCGCTGGTTAGGAAAGCTGGCGTGTGACCAGTGGAAATGGAAAGCGGACCTGGCCAAGTATGGCGAGGTGGGCTTTCAAATCGCGATTTTTCCGTTCCACGGGGTTTGCCTCAGGGTGATAAAGTGGAACAAGGTTCTGTTTAACTCCTAAGACAAACAAAGCCTTTTGCATAACATCTGCTACAAACTGAACGCCATTGTCTGAAATCATCCGTCTTGGAAGACCATATCTCATAAAAATCTCACCTACCAGTGTTTTTGCACAGACCTCGGCGGTAGCCTCAGTAAGAGCAAATAGCTCAACCCATTTGCTCATGGTGTCCTCCACGATAAGGATCCACCTCTCACCGTGAGTTCCTTTAGGTAACGGACCAAAAAGGTCTATAGATAACCTCAAACCGTTGAGCTGGTACCGGTGTCTGGAGTAAACCAGGCGGCTTTAGGTTTGAAGCCTTGTACCGCTGGCACTCAGTACAAGTCTTCAGATAGTCCGAAACATAGCGTCTCATACCAGGAAAGTAAAACTGTTGAGATATGCGATGTATGGTTGGCTGAATACCTCCATGAGCGGCAGTGGGTGAATCATGACATTCATACATTACCTTACTGCGCAAGCTCTCCGGCACAACGAGCTGGGGTTCCTCAGAATCGGAATCTTCAACATACCTGTATAAAACTCCTTGATTAAGGATATAGCCCCTCTCAGACCATCGATGTACTGACAGTTCATCAGAACTTTCTAAGTCATTTAAAATTTTACCAACCTCTGGGTCAGATAGCTGAGCTTCACGAGTCGTCGAAGCATCCCACCGTGGAACATCTACGACCACAGGACAGATTCCTATATCCGAAGACGTATCCTCGATGACAGGACGACTAAGCGTATCAGCAAGTACGTTGGCCTTACCCGGAGTATATTCTATATGTAGGTTGAAGGATTGTAATTTCAAAGCCCAACGAATAAGTCTTCCACTAGGGGACTTAACTGTGAACAGCCACTTAAGGGGTTGATGGTCACTCCTTACCCACACCTGATGACCATCGATGTAGCCTCGAAATCGTTCCACAGCCCAGACAATGGCGAGCGCTTCTCTCTCTGTGGTAGAGTAGTTGCGTTCGGCTGGGGTTAACAGACGACTGGCATACTCGAGTGGGTGCTCATTGGATGGTGACTCCCCCTGCAGTAAGGCAGCACCTGAGGCAAAATGACTGGCATCGGTCCTAAGGATAAACGACTTTGAGTAGTCTGGCTGAGCTAAAATTGGAGGTGAGGCCAATCGAGCCTTCAGCTGTTGAAATGAACTACTTTGCTCACTTTCCCACATCCAGGACTGTGACTTTTTGGTAAGTTTGGAATAAATTTACGAAACCAGGAACAAGTCTGGAGAAAAGTACGAAGTTGTTGGAGACAGGTAGGCTCCTTCATATCCATAATAGCACGTAACTTATCTTCATCAGGAGAGATACCATCTCGGGAGATCACGTGTCCGAGGTATTTGAGTCGTTCCCGGGCAAAAACACACTTATCTCTGTTCGCCCTGAGTTTGGACACACGGAGACGGTCAAATACCGCACGTAAGTCGGCAATGTGGTCCTCAAAACTGTCCGATATCACCAATAGATCGTCCAAATATCCTAATATTACCTTATTAGCAAGGGTTGGACCCGATCTGAACCGATCAATTAGTCGCTGAAACGTCGCCGGCGCATTTTTTAAGTCCAAACGGCATACGTTTGAAGCGGTAGGTGCCAAAAGGCGTGACAAACGCAGTTTTGTCGCGATCGGATGTGCTCACCTGCCAATAGCTGGTCCGAAGGTCTAAAGAGCTCATTATACAGCCCTTGGTTGATTGTAGCAGCTCGTTAATGCGTGGCATGGGATACGTATCAGTTTTCGTAATCGCATTCAACTTGCGATAGTCCACACAAAATCTATACGTACTATTTGCTTTTGGCACCAAAACGCACGGAGCGGACCAGGCAGACTCGCACTCCTCAATAACATCTTCGGTTAGCATCCGATCCAACTCGGAACGAATGATCACTTTCTTTGCCGGTGTCACTCGATACGGAGGCACAGCAATGGGTGGATGGTCACCTGCATCGATATGATGTTCGGAAAAAGGAGTCGGCTCTCCGACTATATCAAAAATATCAGAATACTCCCATAATAAATTTTTCAGGCGAGATCTCTCCGACTGTACCAATGTTACACCTTCATCTTCACGCAACATGTTGACAGCCGAGCAAACAACCGGTTCGTGTGAATTCTCCCATGACAAGGAGTATAAGGTCTGGGCCGGTCAGCTGTGCACCAGGTTCGCTTAGAAAAATCGATAACTAACTTCGCTTTCAAAATAAAATCGATACCTAACAATGTGTCGTTAGTAACGGCGTCCGGCAAAATAATGAACTAGGTAGGTATAGACAAAGTAGCGAGATGAACGTTAACCACCGCAAGTAATACTTTAGTATTCCTAACTGTACCGTCTGCTAATTTTATTAACATAGTTTCGGCGCGGAAATCGAACCCGATACGCTTTAACAAGGAATAAAGTCCAAACCCCGCAATACTGCGGCGGGCGGCAGTGTCTAATAACGCTGTGCCATGATACCCTTCCACCCTCACATTTAGTATAGGTCGAGCTTGTACACTATTAATGTTTTCAAAAGTACACAAATTATTATGCCTATCGTTTACATACACAGATGAAAATATGTTCTCACTCTTAACATTAACATCTAAACCACTATTAGTGAGTTGTTTACATTGCGATCGAACGTGTCCCTTTTCACCACAATTATAACAAAATGTACCTGTACCGGATGATGATGTTCGTTTCACTAATTTGTCACATGTATCGCGGATGTGACCCCGCGTTTTACAATATACACAAAACAATTTCTTATCGCTAACACTAAGATCACTTTTATTCACGCACTGTACACTACGGCGCGGCGACGGCGTGCTTATACGCGACGATGGCGCCTTAGCAACAATTTGCGCGGGAAACGAACTCGATCCTGCAGCCACGTGTTCCTCGTGTCCGCCGGCCTGAGACCTTGTAGGTGGCGTCTGCGCCGCGGTACGATTACCAGGCGACAATGATGATGACGGGGAATGGTTAGAGTTGTCGGCAAGAGATTCCTCTATAGATCGTGCTCGTTCAATAAGAGATTCAAGGTCACTTACCAAGTCTCTAACCTAACCTTTTCTTGATTCTCTTGTGTAGCAATCCGTAAACCATGTCCAATTTAGCCTCTTCAGGTAGATTATATGGCAGTTTTGCCAAAAGTGCTCGAATTCTTACAATAAATATATCTGCACGTTCTTCACCTTGTTCTTGAGCAAACATATCTCGAAATACTTTATATGCCTGTCTTGGTACTCCGTACATACTTCGTAGACGTTTCACAGCTTCCGCCCAGGAGTTGATTTCATTACGGATTCCACGTCACCAGACGGCTGCTTCTCCATTGAGTAACATCGGAAGTCCACGAAGTGCCATATCTTCGCTAACTGATGAACACTCTCTGTACATTTCTACTGAATCTAAAAACGCT